>PVKN010002928.1:0-39891 GCA_004027915.1 Capromys pilorides
CGCTGTGCAGTTCAGGCTGGCCTTGAGCTCACTTTTGTAGCCTAGGCTGGTCTCGAACTTGCACTGATCCTTCTGCCTCAGCCTCCCAAGTGCTGGGATTACAGGTGTGTACCACCACACCTGGCTTGCTCTGTGTTTTTTTTTTTTTTTTTTTTTTGTCTTTTTGAGAGAGGGTCTCACTATGCAGTTCCTAAGAAGTTTTAAAAGGCAATGAAATGATGTAATATAACAGTGGATTATAATAATAACTTTAAAATACATGAGCCTATCATAACAGTAAAAAGGATATATAAGAACATCTTCATTATAAAATATTTCCAGTTAGCAAATTCAAGCTATATGAAGGAATCATAAAATCAATATATTGAAAAAGATGTGATATTTTTATACAGTGCAATATTACTGTTATAAAGAATGAAAAACTAGAAGACTTCATATATAAGTGGATGTATCTTGAAGATATACTCATAAGTGAAATAAACCATCTACATATGCAAATATCACATAGTCTCCCTAGTGTAAGGACTCAAAAGAAATAAAAATGGAGAGGCAAAACACAGCTAAATGGAAATCAAGAACTTAAGGGTTAAACAGTGAAGAGCCTGCACACACAAAAAAGAGGAAACATGGCAGGGGCAAAACCATGCACTTATATACACAGAATGAAGTAGACAATGGTCTTGAGAACTTCCAACAGGTTTTTCATACTGAGGACAGCAATGTGTAACACTAAAATTATGTTTGGAATGCCTGTCATTCTGATCTTTTAGATATGTGCTGTTTCTAATGTAATTTCAGTTATTGCTATACTCTCTCTCAAGTGAATAACTATTTCAAAAGAAAACAAAAAAGGATATTGGAAGAGAGTAAGAGACAAGAAAAAATGCCATGGGATTGACTGACTATAATTTTGTATATGCTTAGATTTCTAAATTTCTGTGTAAAAATGTGTGATTGCTTTTATCACTTTCTATAACGATTTATTAGACTATCAATGATTGATGAAAAATACTGATTCCAAGTTAAGTCTAAAACATTTGATATTCAGAAAGACAGTGATGTTAAGCTCAAATATCCGTGTTATAGAGTAATAATACCACTAAACTTCTCTCCTGGAGGGCTAAGGACATAAGTTTATAGACCAAAAGTTAGAGAAAAAGAAGGGTGACAAGAATAGGCAATATTTTGGCCCTAGCCCTTCAAGGTCAGTGAGGACTCAGGACATAAGAGAACCTGTACTATAACATCCTATAACTCGGTGGTGTCCCAAATTTTCTGTTCAAGGAGATTTGGGGGCCACAGAGGAAAGGGATTGATGATGTATAGTGTGCCTAAGGAGAGTCATCTAGAGAGAAAACATTCTCTCAGGCTTTCACAGAGAGCAAACTGGTCAATGTCTGTGGCTCATCCAGATGGCTGACACTGACAACAGTTCTACAAAGCACTGTACATGGTTTCAAGGTAAATCTTGAGGGGATTTGACTGACCTTGGGAGATACGAACATTATATGTTCTGTTTTAACTTTCCATTAACCACCCAGAAGAAAAGTTTAACCACAAGGTGTAAAAAGTAAAGCTAGATTAGTATGTTGAGCTGTAAAAGGCTTAAATCAACACCTTCCCACATTGCCAGTTCTGCCAATAACCCACTGTGATTATGGAATATTGGGCTATGTATACAATTACTTTCTCTTAGTTCAATGAGAAGAAATATTTTGTACCAGTAATGATTAGAAAAATTATCATGTCTGCATCCTGTGCTCTAAACAACTACTATGAGGACAACAATATGCATTATATCAATTATTGGGAATGTCCTATTAATGTGTTTTGAAACTATCTCGTTGTTGTTTCTTATTAAAAGTAACAAAAAAGAAAGAAAAAATAATAAAATAAAATTAATATAACCATCAATGTAGTTATAGACAAAAACCATCAGTTGATGCTAAAATGGGTGAAAGGCTGTTAGGAAGCAGGGTGTTTATGTTATTTCAAGCTATCAGTCCTGTGCTTGCTTACTTACTAACTACAGTGGATTAACAGCTTTTCCACCGGGAGCTCTTGTGTCCACCATACCAAATTTGAAATCACAATCAGTGTGTAATTGTGACACTACATTTCCTTGAAGTCACCAGACAGGATGGTGAAAACCCATTGTGGTGTGGTAAATATTTATCTTTTACTGAGCCTTCAGGAATGTGAGAATTTTTATGTGGGGCACTTTACTGGTCAGTTGATCTACACTCTTCAAAATGTTAAGGATGTAAAGCATGGGAAATATCATTAGTGAGATAGAAGTTTATTGTTTAAAAATGACTAAACCTGAAATTTTAGCTACGGGGGAGGCTAAAGCAGGAGAATCATCGGAGCTCATGAATTCAGGATCAGCCTGGCCACTCTAGAAAGACTGTCTCCATCAATCAATCAATCAATCAATCATGCTAAGAAGAGACCTGTCAAATAGATACCATACCTGATTATTGATTTCATTCTGGAGGAAAAAGGAAATAAAAGCTAAAAGGGTCACTTTGGGTCAGCTGAAGAGCTTTGAATGTGATAAACATTTTGGATATATTATCTATTACTACTTGATTATTCAAAATTTTAATGAAATATTGGCATTTGTGGTTGTGTAAAAGAATCCTCCTTTCAGATCAGTAAAATGCATAGGTACAGATAATTCCAGAGCAATTTGTGTATTGATGCACACTTTAACACTGGTCTTCTACTCAGTGATAGATCTTACCATCAGCCAAAGTAAATGAATTTCTCCTTCTTTTAGCCATGAGCACTGGGCATTGCGTCCAGGCCACTGGAAAGCTAATATAGGAGATTTGTCCTCAGGAAGTTGGTTGTTGCAACGACTCTGTCTGATCCTATGGCTTAAAAGCCTTTGGAACTGGCCTGCAAGAGTTTGGAAAGGGTTGGAGATTTTGCTGTAGGAGCTGAGAATGCTATAGGCAAAGTTGATGAGTCACTCTGGTCAGAGCTCAGGAAACAAGGGTGCTGGAAGGACAGTAAGAGCCAGGCTCAGGGTTCCAGCTGTGAAGATGGCTTCGCTGGACTAGAGACTATGTGTGCTGTACTCCTGCAGAAAGCTTCTCTACCCTTTCCTCATTGTCTTAGTCGCTTTCCTCATCTTGTCAATGATGTACAATACCCAACACCCACATCTTAAAGGAGGAGATGCTCATTTCATTTTTGGTTCCTTCAGTCCATAGGAGGCTGGCCCCTAGACAGGATGGCATGGCATAGGGTACGGTGGAGGAGTAGCTGCTCATCTAAGGATGGCCTGGAAGCAGAGAGTGAAGGGAGAGACTAACTTCCACCCACACCACCAGTTGTCCACCTCTTCAGGCCAGACTCCTCCTAACAACAAGTTAGCAGTGGTGTCTCCATGGTCCGTGTTATGGTTTGTGTCTTGTGCCTCCAAAGCCTCATGCAGTCATTGGGGCAGCGTCTAGGGTTTGTGATTAGTTCATGACCCAATGCTAGGATTATGTGTGTGGGTGCTACTCCAGCCCTAGGGAGGTAATCTGCATACAATATAAGGAAGGGAGAGAGGCTTGGAGTTGCTGCAGCTGCTGCTTCTCTCTTTGATCTTTGCTGTTTTTTTGCCACCAAAAACAGCTGCCCTCTGCCATGTGCCACTCTGCCTTGAAGCCAGCTGAGTATGGACTGAAACCTCCACTAACTGTGAGCTAAATAAAACTTTCCTTCTCTCAGCAATGAGAGGGAAAAGTAGCTAGGACAGTCCAGTGTTCTTCTAGAAGCCTCACCCTCTGAGCTCTTGGGGGACATCTAGATATAAACAGTTACACCTAACAACATTAGCTTGCAATCCCTGGGGGTGGAGAATTTGGCGAAATACCTCAGTTCATGGGGCTAGTCATTCCCACCTCTCAGAGCATGAATGTGCTTGTTTTGTTCTGTCACATCAATTCACACTGCTGCTATAATCTCCTAATCTTGCCACCCTGTTGGAGAAAGAAAAGTTAAAGACAAAAATTAGTCATGCTAGTTAATGCCACTTAACAGTAAATTCTGTTACAGTTGTACATTGCAGGATGGTCCATTAAGTTTATTGTTACAGTAACCACGCTCATCATTTCAAGGATAGGAACATTCTCCAACTTCTTTAGCAGGCTGGAGAGATTGACATGTGTTACACTGGTGACCTGGAGGTGCTGCCAGCATCATGATGGAGACTTTGGCACATAATGCTTTGTGAGAGTTGGTGAAAGCAAAGAAGAACCCAATTGCTGGCCTTCGGACCAAATGGGTCCTTCTACCTGGGTGGTCAGGACATCATTTTGCCGCTGTAGCTTGGAGCACGTCAACTATTTCAACGTGCTGCTAGGATAAAACTGCACCAGCTACCCATGTCCTTTCTTTGTCCCTGGAAGAATGGAGCACCTGTTTAAAGCAAACTGTCCAGAACAAAGGATAGTACAGATCAGATGGAGGGGTCACCAAAGAACATTTCTCATGTGAGTTGCCTTTATCACACTCAAGTAGAAGCATCCAGCAGAGAGTTAGAGGAAGATACAGAAGGAGATGAACCTCCCATGCCCTGGGGCTGTGAGATACTTAGATCTTGGAGTCAGATCAATGGATGACCTTACACACAGTTTGTGAATGTGTTGTACCTACCTCTAGCTATTGGAATTTATAACTCTTGGTTTCTAAGACTACAGGCATTTAGGAAGATAGTGATGTCATTATGGAAGCTGCTGTGTAAGAGGAGACATAGCAGCTTCTGGTACTTCCAAGGGTCCTGACCTGGTCAGCCTGTAGCTTGCCCTGCCCTTGGCATTGGGCACCAACCTCCTCTGGGGTGGCCCTCTGTCCCTGGTGTGTGGGTGAGTCCTAGAACACGCGCACTCTTTACACTGTCACTCCCCAAGACAAATGTCTCCATGTAGAAAGCCTTGTCTTTCTACCCAAAGAACTCTCAACATTTGGAACCACTCAGCCTCCCAGATGTAAGGTTATAGAGAAAGGATGGGTGGCATATGTTTGGGGTATTCTTCTCTTTGGCCACTTTCCTAGTATGGGTTCCAGCACAGCCAAGGTGGACCCTGGAGTTTCTGGTCACCTTTCAGAATGAAGACATTCTAGGGTCATGGAGGTAGCTCAGTGGTTTCTGTGCCTGCCTGGAAAACACAAGGACCTGGGTTCAATCCCTGGTACCACATGTTGTGCCAGCTCTTCCCCAGGCATGCTATGCAGGCCACCAAGACTGGGCATGGTGGTGCATACCTATAATCCCAGCACTGGGGAAGCTGAAACAGGAGGATCACTATGAGTCTGAGCTGCATAGTATGATCCTGTACCAAATGCATTAAAAAAATGAATGAAGATCTGGGTAATTCTCAGTTGTATGAGGTTCCGTTTTCTATGGAGAGGCCCCAAAGAGTAGACTGCACTCTGAAAAATCATACAGAGCTGGGACACTCAGCCCTGCATCTGCACCAGCAGCTGGGCTACAGCCATGCAGAGATGCCTCCTTGCTGTATGCATGCCCTCTGGTCCTCCTGTCTCTACTCACAGCAGCCTTGGACAGAAGGCTTACCCTAGACTCCTTCATTCAAAGGAGAAAGCAGGCTTGCAGAGAGAGGCTGCCTCTCAATCACCAGGAGAACATGAATTCTCCCTTGAAATTGCAGGACTGCACATGTAGGAAAACCACAGCATCTCAGAGCACTTTCCCATTACAATGAAAAAACCCAACACTGTAAATGATTTATGGTGGTTTGAGTCCTCAGTGTCTAAAGATGCCTGCTCTCCTATGAAAATATGAAGTTGCAAAACATGTGCAACACACCTACTACAGATGGTGCTGATGTGCGAGTGCCCAGCTGGAGCCTGTCCCTCTGCAGCTGCTGCATTTGAGTGATTTGAATGGGATGCTGGTGACATGCTCGCTGGCTTGCTCCTTCTGTGCTCCTATAGCTGAAGTCTTCTCCAATAGTCTCCTGTGCTGTGTGTTTGCACTGCTTCCTAAGTCCCCTGTTTCTGTGGAAATACATTCATGACAATGATATGATTATAATGTGAATTTTTGTTTCTTTCCAACACTTTTTCAACTTCAAGGGAAGTACACAAATGGATATCCTCATAATTAGTCCCAAATTATAGCTCACAACAAACTCTACTTTCTCTAGAGGACTACAAAATTTCAATGTAAATAACATGCTGCAACTCTAGGCAGCTTGGTGGGGCCAGTTTAGAGAATACTGAGCACATTTCTACCCATCTGTCCTCAAGTATCAAAGTAGGTCTTTCGTGGATCAAAATGTTACTTGCAAGAATGACTGAAGTGGGCTGGAAAGATAGCTCAGTGGACTAAAGTGCCTGCTTAGGCAAGTTTAGGCAAATGCAGGCACCATGGTTTGATCCTTGGCACCACATGTGAAGCCATCGCTATCCCCAAAGTGGGCTGAGCTGGCCACAGAGTCTGAGTGTGGTGGTGCACACCTGTAATCCTAGCACTGGGGAGGCTGAAAGTGGGAGGATCACTGAGTCTGAGCTGCACAGTAAGATCCTGCAACAATCAAATATATTAAAAAGAAAAGAATGACTGATGCAATCCATTGGCCCCATCCCGCTGTAGGCTCTAATAATACATTCTTGTGTCTGCCCTGTGTTCTCTGTTGTGCCTGGATCCAAAGATGATACCAGAAGTCATTTAGAGGCCTTGTTGGAGGCCTCAGAAAGCATCTTACCAGGAATCCTCTGAAGGCTTTCTCTCTGCCCCCATCCTTCCTGGCATCCTGTCCCCACTTATGCAACCTACGTCATGATTTATGTGCATTTATTCACTGTCCTTCATTCAATTTATTCATCTGCAAATCCCATCTGGAGTGCTGGATGAAAACAGCCCTCCACCACCTTCTTGCCAGAAGTATTATTTGGTTCCTTTTCCATCTGCTATGTCACTTTTGATGGTTACTAATTCCTTCATGACATTTTCCAAAGTCACCTTCTATTTTCTTTGAGCATGAGAAATGGAGTGGTTTCAGAATCTGTCTCTTGTTCTCTACCTCTGAGACCTCTGTGTGCTATTTTTGTTTATTTTCTTTTCTGTGCTATTTCCAGCCCTGGTTGTTTACATTTTTCTGTGACTAGGATGATCTTTGATGTCGCATCACGAGTTATAGTTGTAGATACCATTTTTGGCAGAGGGTGGACATATTTTCTTCCAGAGAAATCTGTGTTTCTGTCAAATATTTAAAATGCAAAGAAGCTGGGAATTTCCAAATCAGGATGAAAGGTTGGGGTGGCCTTGGTCACCTGGATAACGGCTTCCTCTGGCTCATTCTTGCTGGGAGAGTGTGCCAGCCCTCACCCAGGTATATCCTGCTCTTCGACTGTCATCCCTGACTGTAGTCAGCTCTGGAAGGGCTGGGCTGAGATCAGCAAATGACTCCGGACAGACAGTGGCTCATATGCCACCTGCCTTTCCCTTCTAAGACTCCAGCCAAGCGTCTCCTCACTCTAGCTTTAGAACATTAATTTTCTGAAGTTGTAATGCTCTTTTTCATTTACATTTGACCCATCTATTTAGATAACAATGGAACAATTGTTGCCTTCATCTGCATTTCCTAATTTTAAAGTCCAAGGAATTTATTCAAAGCTTAATTTTCTTTGGATCTTAATGCTAGATTCATAGGCTGTGATTTCTTTGCCATTTAACACAAATGGTGCGGAAATGTTAAATTTTTACTTCAATCAGAGGAGCTTTTAAAAACTTAAAGGAGACAAATGATCAAACTGGCACTTTTTCTTTTCTTGGCCTTTTAATACAAGAGTATTGTTATGTGGTTGTTTATGTTCCTTGAGTAACTCCTGACATTCCCTTGTGCCATGTGGCAAGATGGAAAGTAGAACAGTGAAAGCTCAGGAGAAGCGCAGCATGGATTTGGTCTCCACTCTGTCATCCTGCATGCATGGTGGGTTTTATAAATACACCCAAGAGGCAGTGGTTGGAATTTAACAGAGTAACTGATCTGTGGCTACCTTTCCCAATGTACACAGTCTCCTTGGAAGCCTGGTCCACCGTCCTCATTTCACAGGGGGTCCCCACAGTAATACTTTAGTTGCAAGCTTGCTGTTCCTTATAAAATTTTCTCTATTAGAAGGAAGCGAGTGACTTATTTGGCCAAACTGTCCTTTTGGTTCAATCTACTCTCGTCCTCTCTCTTCTTGCTGGCTACGTAGACAAAAGGGCCATGTTTGTTGCTTTCTCAGTATGCAGTAACATTAGTGGCCTGGGAACTGTCTTTTCCATTTTGGGTCACCCTGAAGTTCACAGCGGAGAGAGAATGGGATTAATCCCAATCTGGTGAAGTGACTTGTATCAGAGCCCTGCTTTGTAGCAGTATTAAAACTGACATAACTGCTTCTCCTCTGACTCCCATGTCCCTCTCTGGTGTGCTTCTATTCTAGGTCATAATAATATTAATATTATGCGTTGATTCTCTAACATCAATGAATCTCCTCCCTAAAGCAAATCATTTAGGTACTATCCAGGAGAAAGAGCACTGAACACATTGACCAGTAGGGGGCACTCCAGCATCATTTTTGTCTAGAATCTGGAGCGCTATTGAGAGCTCCCTGCAGGATGGTAATTTATACTCTATCTTTGACTTACAATCTACTTATAAGACCTGGTATGATATTTTCTCATACTATTTGAAACTTTAAAAAGTATATTTCCATTTTCCACTGACTTTATGTCACTTCTTTGTCTTTTACACACACACACACACACACACACACACACACACAAATGTATATATAACCTGGCATAAGATTGATACTGTTTTGTAGAAATCTTCAGTGATCTTTTAAATGGGTTCGTCTAATAGAATTATATTTTACCTAGTCCTGCATAACTAACATTTTGAGAGCTCTTTATTCTTTATCCAGGAGCAGACTGGAACTTCTCTTGCAGGAAAAATGGGCATGTCAGCCTGGACTGCAGCGCCCCTAGCTCCAGGGTGATGAAACTCACAAGACCACCACCAGCAAGTTGAATCATCAGACAGGTCTGAAGAGCGTCTTCTTCCCCCTACAACTTTTGCTGTGACTGGGAAGTTGCCACAATCTACACCTTACCTAGTGTAGATTGTGCCTGAGTGTTCCCAGGCAATGATAGGAATTTTTGCCCAGCTTCAAGTTCATTCCTTGTGAAGGTGTATCTTCCTCCCACTTGTATTTTATATTTATCTTCCACCTCTTTCATCTGTATGTTCTATGGATATTACAATTTATTTAATTTCTTTTGCTCCTATAACAAATTGCTCTCTTGAAGCAGCACAGATTTACTCTTATAATTATGAAGATTCACATCCAGAATGGGAATGACTGGGCTAAAATCAAGATGTTGGCTACTTTTTCTTGTGAAGGTGAGAGGAAAATCTATTTTTTTTTTCTTTTTGTCCTTTTAGAGGTCACCAGAGCCTTGGCTTGTAACCCCACTCCATCTTCAAAGCCAGCAATGACAGGTTGAATGGCGGAACCATTTCCCATGCTGCACCACTCCAACTCTTCTTCCTTTCTCTTCTACATTGAAAACCCCTGTTATTCCTTTAGAACTATATGGACCTCTCAGGATAGTTCCCTCAGTGAAAGTCAGATGACCAGTGATCATAATCCCACTGAGAACTTTAATCCCCATTTGTCATGCAACCTGACACATTCATAGGCTCCAGGTATGTGCTGTGTGTGTCTCTGCAGGGCTGTCATTCTACTATCCCACCTAGGTACCTGGTACTGAAGATAACACATGATCTTTCTCAAACACAATGATGATCACAGTTTTCCATTCTGGGATGAAGAGACACTGCAAAATGACAGTGCCCTCAAGGGAAACCAGGTCTCGGGCAACACCAGCCACACTGCAGAGTATTGGTTGCTGTGATGGTTTGAGTCTAGATACCCCCCTAAAGCCTTACACAGTTATAAGGGTTTTTTCAGAGGTGGCTGAATCTAGAATGTGTGGTTCATTCATAACGCAATGCTAGAATTAAGGGCACTCAGATAAGGATAGGTCATTGATGGATCAGTCCCCTGATTAGATTGTCATTGCCCTAATCTCAGCAACCTGAATATGACATAAGGGACATAAAAAGACTTGTCTCCCTCTCTCTTGCTGCATTTGGGGTTTTCTGTCACCATGAACTGTTGCCTGTCTGCCATGTACCACTCTACCTTGGAGTCAGCAGATTATGGGCTGAGCCATTTACGAACTGTGAGGTACATAAACCACTACCTCTTTCACTGTGAGTGCTGGGTATTCTGTCTGAGAAACAAGAGAACTAAGACATTTATTTAAAGTTGGTAGGTACTATTGGGATCAGAGGACAGCACAGTCTACCTCAGTGTCAACATTGAAAGCAAAGTCATCCTTTTCTGTTTTATTATAACTGATCTGGCCAGCTGGAGAATCAGAGGCCTCCTTCAGCTCCCCATAACATCCCCCCTGGGCAGAAGTGAGTCACCTGGGTAGAGGGCTGAGGGTTGTTTTCAGGTTCTACTTACAAAGAAAAGGTCCAGAATAAATGACTAAAAAATGTTGAGCATGAATTGAGGCTGCAGTTCTGTAGTAAAACATTTGCCTAGCATGCATGGGCCTAGGTTTGACCCTTAGCAACATAAACAGGTGAAGAAGAAAAACCTGGGCTTTGATAGTGGTTAAAAGTGAAATATAGTTCAACTCTGGAGCATTTCATTTGTTAGTCTTTAAGAACAAGACAATGCTTTCTCGGTTCAGAGTGGAGATAGAGACCATGAGAGAGTCTGAGCCATAGGCTCCAGAAAATTAATACAGCTCTAAGCTGATGATGCTCAGAGAGGGCTTCCACTGGGGCGTCCAAACATATTCAGGTCTCAGGATCTCATTTCAATCGCTACAGCCCTCATGATGAGCTGCTACCCTCACTCTTCTTCTGGAACTTGAAAGGCAGCTCCCAACTAAGTGATAGAAGGCTGGAGTGTGTACCCATGATGGAGGACATCGAGGCCCCAGGGTGAGGAACAGGAGGACATGCCCGGAAGTCATCTAACAAAAGTCAATGAATTTAGAGTGAAGTACTTAGAATTTGAAGTCTCTGTGGTAATATTTCATGGGCTTTTACATGACTCATACCGAAGAGAAAACACTACCAATTCTTAATGGCAAATAAAACTGGAGAGAACCTCCAGATAGTTTTGTATCTCAGATCAGTTATGGTAGAGTTCAAACCTGTGATTCGTCTCAATGCTTGGCTTCCTCTGCAAGGGGCTCACTAATTGTGGGAGGTGTCACCGTTGATGAGGTCACTGAAGGACGCATCTTGAAAGAATAAAGTATAGCTTAGCTCATTCTTGTGATCCTGCTCACAGGGCCCTGGGCTGGATGTCCCGCATCTGCTCATGTGGCCATGCATGCCCAGACCCTCCTCTGTGTGGTCCTGTGTGTCCTGGTAGCTGGTGAGTCCTTAGAACCATAAGCATCTTCACATAGGGGTTCCTGACTGAGAACTCCCTATATCTTCTTATTCTGTCTCCCCACTCTCTTTTACAGAGCACACCAATGCAGGGGTCATTCAGACACCCAGGCACAAGGTAACCAAAAAGGGACTAGCATTAACTTTGAAATGTGAGCCCATCTCAGGTCACAATGACCTTTACTGGTACAGACAAACTGTGGCCCAGGGGCTGGAGCTGCTGACTTACTTCCGTAGCCGTTCTCCCATGGATGATGGGGTAATGCCCAAGGATCGCTTCACAGCTCAGATGCCCGACGCATCCTTCTCCACCCTGAAGATTGAGCCCGCAGAACCCAGCGACTCGGCTCTGTATCTCTGCGCCAGCAGCTTAGCCACAGAGCTGCGCTCCCGGGACCTGCTCAGACAGAAACCCGAGGGGGCCCCTTTCTCTCTCCTGTTCCCCACTGCAGAGTCCATTTGTCCCTGCTCCCCACTCCCATGCCACCTAGGTGGGCTGGGGACAGGACAATATTTGAGAATAGAAGGATAACTGCACAGGAAATCCTGGTGGGAAATAACAGGAAGTGAGTTTCAGTGATATCTCACAACTTGTCTGTGGATTCAAAGCTCACACGGCAAGTAAACCTCCCACATTGTAAATCAGCCTTCCTTTCTATAATTCTCAGCCCCTGCTGAGCAAGGGGCCTCTGGGTGAGGGCTATGACTTCCAACCGCCTCTCCACCACTTTCACCCTAAACTAGAAACAGGTGCCTTCCCCATTGAGATTTCCTGTCTGTTAAATAAAGATGGATGCCTAGTCTAGGAAGTGGAGCAATCACTATGGGTTTACCTTTGTCCTTCGTAAATCAAAAAGGCCTGTTCGCATCACTTTGCCTTGCTTTCTTCCTGATCCTATAACCTTAGCACCCAAATCTGTATTTTCTCTTCGATTTGCATCACAGATTTCTACTATAGTCCATTCTGAATGCTTTTAACTCCTCTCTTGTATAATCCTGGCTGCCTTTCAATGCCTAGCAGGGTATCCTGGTCACCTGGTACAAAAGATACAAGTCTCTATCTGAACAGCCACAGCAATTCAGGTTTATGTGACTCTGGCCAAAGCCAAACTACACATTTTATTGGACTATTTTATTCTTCAAGTGCTGTGGCTTTCAATGTGCAAACAGTATGGAGCAGAATGCATTGTCTTTAGTGGGCGTACCAAGAAACATAGTCTCTTGGTGTACAGCTTGAATTGGTCCCCTGTTGTGGATCCTGGCTAGTGTCTCTAGCTCACTTTCCTTCCTCCTTCAAAGCTCAGCTCCTTCACCTGTGTGACACGAGGAGGCTGTTCTTTATTGTTGAGCTAATTTCTTTGCTATCACATCTCTCTTCTCATCCAGTCCTTCTGTCTACTGCCAACCTCAGCTTTCATCCTTGATTGATAGATCTTCACCAGGACAATGTGCTCATCGATTGCTTTGTCAGGTTCTTGACTTCTTCACTTCTGAGTTTTTCCTTTCAATCCTTTTCAGACGTTTTTTTTTTCTAGGACTGCAGTCAATATCTATGGAATAAGTGGGTAAATGTTCATCTCTCCTAAACTTAGGCTTCCTGAGAGTAGAAATCTTATTTAAAACATTCCCACAAATCCTAGCATTGGATAAGAAGGAAAGGAAAACTTGTGTTTTGAATGAAAAAATGGACCTAAAGAAATAGATGCAAGACACAATTTTTTGGAGCGGCTGTTCTGTAAAGAAATGGCATAGACAGGATTCTCCTAAGCCAGCTAGTGAGGGGCTGACCACACATCTGGCATCTCAGCAAAACTGCTGAGACAAGAACACAGCTTTCCAAGTCACACCTCCCATGGCCCTCGTCCTCTGAGTGGGCCCCACTTACCAACAGCAGATTTAGCTGTAAATCACGTATAAATCAACTCACATTATGCAATCACCTCATAAAAGCCCCCACTCTAAACACATAAAATATTTGGGGCCATTGCAGATTTAAGCCTTAGCAATGCAGCTTCAGACTCATGGATCCCCAGAATATTCAAAGCTACCCAGTGGCCAGTGCTGTTGCCTAGATAGTTTCCAAAATCCTGGATGATTATAACCTCCCTGCTCACTAGTAAGCAGCTAAAAAAATACAGGTTTGTTGAGTTTTTCAGATAGCGAGAAAGCGCTCATTGAGATGGCTTTAGTGAGTAGATTGTCAAGGGAGGGTTTCTAGTTCTAAGGCTCTTCAAAAAGTCAAAGGGAATAAATCATGAATTTCTGTGAATAACTGAGAGTGAGTGGTGGTGAGCGTATTTGGTCAGACTCTTTGAGAGGGAGACAAACTCCTAAGGCAAAAGAAATTAGATCAGGTACACAGTAAAATACAAAATTAATCACCACCATTATTTTAAAAGTTTAAAGGGTCATTAACAGCAAGCCTGTCTGTACTTCAAGAGTTATGTCACAGGGAGTTTAAATTTGCAGAGGGAAGAGAGGAAACACCACAGTGGCTTGAGGTGATGATTTATTGTCCCTATAAGCCCAATCACCCAGGAATAATAATTATCAACAGAAAATGCTTATACAGCTGTCATTATGTCTTGGACATTCCACTACATGCTAAAAATATTTAGTCAGTGTATAATCTTGTAGAGGAGCAAAGCTAGAGTGTATAATTTTCCCAACATCAGATTGCTAATAAATGGATAATAGAGGTACTCAAACACAAGAAACATGGGACTGAATTCTTAAGATTCATTTGAAACAACAACAACAAAAATACTGTAGTTTCACTAAAGAGAACAATTTCCATCAAAGAAGTGCTGGCATCTCATAAGACTTAGCGTCCTTATGTGAAAGGAGAGGGACAATCTTGGGTCCAGGAAAAATAGTGTGAGGAGAAGAGGGAAAGCATTCAGGGTGAAAAGCTCTAGGGGGGAACAATGGAAAAGAGAGAAATGTATTTGGGTTTTCACTAAGGCAGACAATATTACTGACAATGAGGAAAAAAAAAAACCCCTTTGGAAGAAAAACTCAGGATCTCACAGGTACTCTAAGAAGATTCCCAAGAGGAAGATAAGATTTGGAAGGCTACGGGCAAATGGCTCTGAAAACGATGAGGGAGAGTTACATATGATTGGGACAGCTTTGACAGAGGATACCATAGAGATAAATGAAAATCCTCATTTTATTACATGGTCTTCAGCTGCAGACTATTCCTTTAAAGAGCCTGCCTGATTAATGATTACCATTATTACTCCTGAGACAGTCAGTATGAGACAGATGTTAAAGAAGAGGCAAGCAAAAGCAAGGATTAGAAAACCCTGTAGATAGAATTCTACAACATCAGAAGCTGAAGTTATACAAATATGTGTTTTTGTTTTGACAAAGCTCATTTAAGAAGATGCAGGCCTGGAAGAATGATAAAATTTGACCTGCACTGTGCTCTGGCTAAGGAGGATCTGCACAAGGACACCAGTCTGTAGCATTCAGCAGAATAAAACTTTTACAGTCCCATCTCTTCTAGGAGGCAAGGTTTGTGTTTTCATGATGCGAATCCATATTCAAGGGCTTCTAAATAAAGCCAGGTCCAACTAAATAAGCAATATTTGTGTGTGTGTGTGTGTGTGTGTGTGTGTGTGTGTGTGCGCGCATGCGCGCGCGTGTCTGTCCAAAAGGCCTCACTCATAAGTGGGATAATGAAGTTCTTGGTATTTAGAAAATAATCTGATAATGTCTAGAACTTGAGGAGTTGACGGCAGATCCGAGTAGAATGTGCAGCAGGCCCTATACTATGTGACATGTCAGGGCAGGTAGAGGGGAAAGGTAGTGTTTTTCTGGCCTCACAGTGCAACGGCTCTGTGAGGTAACAGTTTCTGGAGACCTGTAGGGGGAAGTCCCCCGAGCTGCGACAGCCAGTGATGTCACTCCCAAGCCACCCTCCACCTGGGGAGACAAGAGGTACCAGAATCCTCAACCTCATTGCTCATGCTCACAGGGACCTGAGAGGGAGGGTTCCCTTTCTCTTGCCCCTCCCCCCACCAGCCATGGTCACCAGGTTCCTTTGCTGCGTGGTCCTTTGTTTCCTAGGAGTAGGTGAGCCTTCCCCCAGTAAAGAATCTGCATGTTCGAACCTTGGTAGCGAGGCTTTCAACTATGTTCCTTATTTTGGTGCCTACAACCTACAGATGTCTTCTGTGTCTTCTTCCTACCACCTACAGATGCTGGAGTCACCCAGACACCAAGGCAGGTGGTGACAGGGAAGGACCGAACAGTCAATTTTACTTGTGAGCCTGTGTCTGGCCACAGTGCACTTTACTGGTACAGACAGTGGATGGGGAAAAGTCTGGAACTGCTGATTTACTTTAACAACAAGGAAGTCATAGATGATTCTGGGATGAACAAAGAGCGGTTCTCAGCTGTAATTCCTCCTTCATCCTCCTCCTCCACTCTGAAGATTGAGCCGGCAGAACCTGAGGACTCAGCCGTGTACTTCTGTGCCAGCAGCTTAGCCACAGCGCCGCAGAGCCGCGCCCAGCCTGTGCAGAAATTCTCGTGATTCCCTTTATCTGTCCATCTCCCTGAGCTCTCGGAAGTTACTTGCCGCTTCTCCCCACCACAGGAAGGACGTGGGTTTGGTACTCTGCCTGTTTGGAGGCCAGGCAGAAACAGATTACAAGGCAGTGTCACAGCAGAAACTCAGAGGTGGGCGACTCAGGGGGCTGGTTCTGAGGACAGCTCAGAGCTTCCTAGAGCTTCCTTGCAGGAGCGACGGAGCCCAAGACTGAGGGTCAGTGTCACGCATGGGGCAGTTGTGCTGCCCTTTTTCTTTCTGTTATGGTTTCTCTGCCACTTCTTGTCACTTCTGCTTCAAGACTTCTGGCTTGCTTGATGAATCCCAACATCTAGATGGTACCGTTGCTTTTCTGTTTGCTCAGTCCGTCACTTCCCATGACCACTGTCTCCAATCCAGCTCAGATATGCGTCTTCATTCTCATATTTCAGTTTCAACTGATTTGAACTGTGTCCAGAAAAAGCTCTGTTAAGCAGCATGGAACACATAGCCAAGCTAACTCCTTCCTTCTCTTTTCCGTCTGATACTCCTGTTGCAGCCATGCATCATTCCTTTAGAATGTTCCTTGCTATCAAAAGTGTACACCAAAACAACACGCAGATAATCAAGAAAGAAAGGAAAGGGAGAGGGAGAGGGAGAGTCGAGGGCAGCTTTCCAGGTCATATCTACAGCGACTGCATAAATTAGAAACATTCTTCTTTAAAGAAAAGTAACAACTTACAGGTAATCCAAAAAGGGGAGTGAAGAAAAGAGACAGACAGACAGACAGACAGACAGACAGACAGACAGACAGACAGGCAGGCAGGCAGGCAGGCAGGCAGGCAGGCAGACAGACTCACCCAGAAACAGAAACAAACAGATTCATTATGTATAAAAAGAGGCAGGTTAGAGGCAGAGTTGTAGGGAAAGTTAAAAATCATAATGATTTCCCTAACTTCAGCTCTCATATGGGCCTTACTGCCTGTATTAAAGAGGCTATACAAAAGAGCTAGAATTACATGTGTTGCATTGATCTTGGAGTCCCCAGTATACCCTTTCTTTTTAGACTAAAAATATCACAACCAAGGACTCAGAATTGTTATTAAGATACAGGATGTTTGATTGAAGCTTTGGATCAAAAAAGGGATAAATTAGCAGAGAGAAATGGAAATTTCAAGCCGCTCCTCCAATGTGCATCCAATATAACTTTATACTCTTTGTGAAGAATGGAAATCACATGCCCAGAACCCAATCAAAGGCCCATAACCATTGAAAATCTGGAGGACTTGAACAATAAGAAATTATTTGTGATTCTTGAGTGAAATTATAGTTCAAAAAATAGTACAGTAAATCAATGAGATTTAGCCTCCTACTTGGAAAACTATTTAGAGACAGTTGTCAGGATTGGAAACCAGGCAATAAAAGACAGTGCTCCCTGAAAAATGCACGACAGGGCTGGGGAGATAGATCAGCAGCACAAATGCCTGCCTGGCAAGTGCAAGGTCCCAAGTTGGACACCTGGTACCAAAACAGAAAGAAAGGAAGAAAGAAAGGAAGAAAGAAAGAAAGAAAGAAAGAAAGAAAGAAAGAAAGAAAGAAAGAAAGAAAGAAAGAGAGAGAGAGAGAGAGAGAAAGAGAGAAAGAAAGAAATAAAGAAAATAAAAGAAAGAGAAAAAGAAAAAAAAGCAGAGCATCGGAGCTAGACATCAGACTACCCTAACCTTGACTTGGAGGAAGGTTCTAGGCTATGACCTCACTGCTGCAGAGATAGAAACAAAAACAAGTTAAGGTAGCTAAGTCCACAGGACAAAGAACTGGGCTGGTGACTGCACAGAGTTCTGAGCACCTTAAGATGGGCTCCATTCACTCTTTGGCTGTGTTTGATTCAGCTCATGGGTAAGGAAGAAAGTTCTTAAGAATGGAGAAAGAACTTGCTGGGTTACTTTTCTCTCATTGCTGGGACCAAATCCCCAGTACCCCAAATCAAAGAAGGAAAAGTTTATTTAGCTCACAGTGAGTGGAAGTTTCAGTCCATACTCGGCTGGCTCCAAGGCAGTGGGGTACATAGCAGAGGGTAGCAGTTCATGGAGGTGCAAAACAGCAAAGAGAAAAGTGGGGAGCAGTGGCTGCAGCAGCTAGCAAGCCTCTGTCCCTTCCCCACATTGTTCAGGCTGTCTGCCCCAGGGCGAGTGCAGCACTCACACACATAATCCCAGCATTGGACCATGAATTAATCCCAAACTCTAGAAGCCTGCCCCAGTGACTGCATGCAGCTTTGGGCAGGGGGGACACCTAGACACAAACCATAACAGAACTGTTCAACTCAAGAGAGGGAACAATATTCAAATCTCATGAAGGAGCAAGAGAAGTGTTTTTCTTTCTAGAAAAAAAAAAAAGATAAATTTACAAATGGACGGATGATCACTACAGTTCTCTAATAGGTTTATCTTAGAAGCAAAGCAAATCATAAGTCCACTAATTCTTTTTGGTCTTATTTCATCTAGCACAGTTGCAAAGCAAGAACCCAACAGATCACTATTTCCAAGTCACTGAATGAAATACAAGAGTAAATCTCAAATACATATATGATTACCAATTTGGAGTTGTCAGTGTGAAGTCATTCTTAAATATATTGGTGACAATAGCCTTAGGTTACATTTGTCCAGGTTAGGTGGATTCTCAGATACTTTTCAAATTTTATTTTCATGTGAAACAGTCGGATGCATTAGCAGGAATTAAAATTAACTCTCTTGAATACATAGAGTTTGATTCTTAATGCAAAGCAAATGGTGGCACCATATACACCTGTGTCTCAGTCAACCTAAAATGGTTTTGATACCCTACCTGTCATGCCAGCCCTGCCCCCAGGGGCTCCCTGAGACAGCGATTGAGATTGGACCTGTTGGTGGAGCACCTGTAATCCCAGCGCTTGGGAGGTTGAAGGATCACTACAAGTCCAGTCTGTGTAGTGAGATTCTATAGACCCTGTACTAAGTACATTTTTAAAAAATGGTTCTGAGGTCATTTTTAATAGCAGCAACTGGCTGTGTAACTCTTGGTGGGGCTCACAAGCAAGATATGCTCACTTTGCGATAACAATTGTCTTTTCTTATTTAACATCTAGATTCAGATATTCCTCTCCTGTTTTGGCCAGGTTACTGTAAACAATCCTGAAATGATCCCTTAGCATAATTGTTATTACTCTTCAACGGACTGTGCTTAGCATGTCTAACAATCATTGAATCCATTTCCTATGTGTCTTAGGGGCTAGGGAGATAGCTCCGTGGCACAAGTGCCTGCCTGGCAAGTGCAAGGTCGTGAGTTTGAACCCTGGTCCCGCAAAAAAGAAAAAAAATAGACAAAGGGATAATGGTCATGGTTACACTTGGGTTAGAGTTTCAACTTTGCAAACCATTCAAATTCCACTTCTTTTAATTTTGCAAGTCCAAAATTTGCAAGAATCAGCCCTCTCTCTTTGTGAATATGCAAATGAGTAGCCACCTTCTGTCTTGGTCAGAGATGCACAAATACAAATCTCAACTATGACATGTCCGTCATCTTCTTTAGGGTAACAAGTGCAAAGCAGAGTTGATTACTGTACCCGAATCACATCCTGAAAATGAGTTTCCATTCATCATTACAGCTAAGGAACTCACAATGAGTATTTTGTCTTTCATGGTGTTATCTAACTGTAGATAAGGATAAGCAACCAAATTATAAATTTATTCTTTCACGTTTTAATCTCTCAATCATGTCTCAGAGTAGCAACCACCATGCACATCAAATTCCCAGTGGGCAAATTGCCAGAATTCCGAAGCATGGCAAGTAGACATTTAATTAAGAACTTTGACATTTCAGACTGTGTCCAATAAATATGCTCTCTTACTACAGATCTATTCCTTTATAGTTCTGTTACCTCAGACATCTTTAAAGGTATCTTTTTCCTAGCATCATTAATTTAATTTCCCAACCTTATTGAAGTATAAGAGACAGCTAAAATGTCATACAGCTAAGGTGTATACGCAAAATTTCGATATGTGCTCTATGTCTGGGTGCTTTTTCATGAATAGGACAAAATACTCGGCATCTCCAACCTAAAGGAAGAGGGGAGTTGTTTTTGACTCTAGTTAACAATCCATGGGGATCTAGCTCCAAGGCAGAGTTAGCCTAACAGAAGGGAATATTGGAGAAAAGCTCTCAATCAGTAAGTCCAGGTGCATCCTCTGATAGATATGGTGACCCCACAGTGTAACCACCTTCCTAATGCCTGAGGACTGAATCATAAGAGTGTATGGTGAAACACTTCCCACTCTTAGGTTAATTAATACACCTATCACCTCA
Organism: Capromys pilorides; assembly: GCA_004027915.1. Lineage (NCBI taxonomy): Eukaryota > Metazoa > Chordata > Mammalia > Rodentia > Capromyidae > Capromys > Capromys pilorides. The sequence continues at coordinate 20,374 of PVKN010002928.1, forward strand.
CCTAGTTACCATCCTCCTTCTCTTTTATTTCTGGTGCGCGCTTGCTCTCGTCTTTCTTCACACATTTCAATTATACTCACACTATTATTAAGTGTAGTCACCATATTGTATGACATTTTCCCAGAACTTTCAACCCACTCAAATCACAAGTTTCTATTCTAATGCAAGCTAAGATATATCTTTGTATTGAAAATAATAGGTGTCTGTAAAATGATTATAAATAATGAAAAGTGCTGACAGAAAAGAAGGGCAATGAAGATCTTAAAGTCCTTACATTTTCCAGAAAAGGCAATTGATACAAATATTGGGCACCTGAGAAGCTAGAGCACGCAGTATGGCGCAGCGTGAATGTTCACCCCTGTGCAGGAAACTCCATGAGGATGGGAGGGAAAGGCAGATGGATACTGTTGACTGGCAGAACCCTGGACCCAGCCCACCTTTCTGTGAGATGAGAGGAAATAAGGCATTTCTTTTTCCCTCCCTGCTTTTGACCTCTAGATTGTCCTTTCAGTCAGTGGAGTCTCTTCACTGTGGTGGGAAAGCATCCCAAAACCAGACACATGACATCTGATAGCTATGAGGAAGTCTAGGTGCATGGATACCACATCATAACACATCCTAGAAGACTGCAGAAATGATCTAGCTGTCTCTAACAGAATTCCAGAAGGCTGTGGATGTCCAGATTTAAAGGGCTGCAGTCAGGAATATCAAACATCTGGCTACAAGGGGCAGAATTCAGAGCCTTGGATGCTTCCGTGTGTCCATCACCAATGTCCTTAAATGGTGACTGACAATGGACATAACAGGAAACTACTGGAATGGAGAGACAGATCTAAATGGGGCTGACCAAGGTGAATTCATGGGGAAGCCACACTTCCCCTGCTGAGAACTGTTACTTCTTTCCAACCAGTGAGACATAATGACGTGTCATCATGTCATATAGGGGTCCCCTCACTCCGGGGAAGCCAGGCAAGATATCCTGGACCATGGGGCCAATCCATTTAAACACCTCCAGCATCTGGGGGCCCTCACTGTTTATTATACTGTACCTACAACTAGGTCTTTATATCTCACTATAATATGATCCCAAATTTACATGTTTATTGTCACCACCTTTATCCAATTAAATTTTGACTAAAACTACATGAAAACTACATATCACTATGTGAAGAATGGATACCTTTATAATTAGGCATCTTCTGAAGTTCCTAACCAACCAAAACATAATCACCACATACTTAAAATGGAAAATCATTCTGTTCCTCTCAGCTAGGCCAGTGGTGAAGTGTACAGATTCAGGGCAGGAAGTCCAGAAAACTTCCCAAAGTGAGCTTCTAATTGTCACCCTTAGGGAGAAAAATGACAGCAACAACAGATGTACTTGGTGCAATCAATCTCTCTGGGCGAGTGTCACATCATTTGTCATAAAATGCCGTTGACATTTTATGTCAACACTTCTGCTTATGATTATCCAACCTGTGCACTGTCTTTAGTTCAGTCATTCTCCAAGTTTGACACATCCCCCCTCCCCACCAGCTTGTCCCATTGGTTACCTGGAATCATGGATGGTGATAAGCTATTTTAGCATCAAATGATCAAATTTAAATTAGAGCTGCCCAGAAGCAAGATCTACGAATTCCAGCTCTGTCATGAACATGTTCATGTACGTGTCTGATCATGATCTTGCAAAAAATATGATTTTCACCTAATCTGGCTAAGGGAGAGCTTGAGATTCACTGTATTTTCATCAAGATTCCAGTGATGCTGAAAATGCTGGAACACAACAAGCACCTGAGCTTCACATGATGCCTGCGATGCAGGGGGAGGGGCCTCTTCTCACACTGTTTTGCATGACCCATGGATCAGGATGGATGCAAACCTTATTTGCCATTGTTAAACCAGCTCTACTGAATCTAAGTGCTCATGGTTCTACAAATTTTGGCACAGTGTAAATAGAAGTTGATTTTGACAGCACCAAATCACATTTTGAAACTCATTTTTACTTGCCTGAAAGAGATGTAATTATGAAAGAAGAAAAGTTTATACAAAAGGGTTATGATGTGGCCATGTGTTTCTGCATTTCTCGAAAAGCCATCCCTGAGTGATGGCTTTATGACAACCATGCATCAAAAGAATCAAGCTGTCATTTTCTCATTTGCAGACAGAGTTGGCAGTAAGTCTAGAAAAACCACTGATGGTTAAATGCTAGAGTGGAAAGGGGCTACATTCCGTGTGCCTAAGATTCAGGCAGTGATGCTTTCCCAGAATTCACCATGGTGACCCAGATCAGTAACAACTTCTTCCATTCTTCCTCCTCCTTCTTGGCCACCCTCCCCCTTCCTTGTTCTATTGCTTATTGCTTATTCTTCCTTTCTTATAAACTAGCACTTGGGGATATATATATATATACATATATATATATATATGTATATATATATATATCCCCATATTTATATATTATATAAATATATATTATATATATATTTATGGATTATCTTATCATTACTATTCCTGAGTGAAGCCAGGCTTGGTGGCACCTGCCTGTAATCCCTACTCTAAACCTTGGGCAGGAGAATCAAAAGGTTTAATCCAGCCTGAACAACTTAATGACTTAGCAAACCCCTGCCTTAAAATTTAGAAAAAAGTGAAAAAGGAGTAGCTATGTAGCTTAGTGGGACGGCCTTGAGTTTAACTCCCAGTGCTGCCTAAAAAAAAAAAAAAAAATCCCTCAATGAGAATGTGCCTTTGAAATAAAGCAACACATGTAACAGGTGGTAAGGCATTTAATATTGTCATATCACATAAAGAAAAGCAATCTATGAAAACTGCAAGGCCTGTTACCAAAGAGCTTTTGCAATTTTTTAAATTATGTTAATGATGATAGCAATCACTAACACTTACTAAGCATAAGCATCAGGTGTTATTTCCTCAAAATAAATTCCTAGAGTTCACGTAGGCTTGACCACCTCCTCATTAACAGGCACAATTATAATCTTGCCCATTTTACGGATGAGGAAACTGAGTTTCACACAAGCCATTTACCCTTTTATGCTTAGCTTGTTTGTGGTGGAACTGGGATCAAAATGCAATTTTGCATTTAAAGCAGGTAACAGAATTTGCAACAAGGGGTAGAGAAAAACTGCAGCTTTGGACCAGAAACTGTGGGAGAAGGACAATGTTTTCTGGGCCACACCATCTAGAGTCAAGTTTCTGTAACCCAGAGCTTCCGGCTGGTGGGGTGCACTGTCACCTCACTCAAATTCCACCAACTCTCACTGTTTTTACTGAAGGTTAGATTTTATTACTTAAATAGCTCTCCATTTGTTACACGAACCTAGTACAGTATTCAGAAGCTTTATATAGTTTTAAATTTTTCATTAGCGATGTCTGTTACCTCTGAGAAGGGAATATTCACAGCCCCCGAAATTGTCACTCAGGAGTCATTTCCTGGCCTGATGAAACTGTCCCCAGGAAAAGGTGGCCAGGCTTTGGCTGGGCTCACCTGCTCTGCTGTAGCCTAGTTTTGCTCCTCTCCTAAATCATGAGCTCTCTGGGGATGCTGCTGCATCCGCTCTGATTCTGCTTACATTTCACCCTCCCCAGAAGTGGATATGTGGCAAGAGACCCAGGAGATACTTGGGTAGGCATCTCTGAGTGGCTCCCTCCTCTCTGGAGTCTTCCTCATAAATTCTAGACCTGCTCTGGCCCCCTACAATCTTTAACCTTTGTTTCCTCAACTCTCAATTTGCCACACTCTTAGCATTTCTACGTGCATAGACATCACCTTGTTATAGTTGCTCTAGCAGATCCACGGTCCTGTGTGGCTTGTTTCCTGGACACGTTATGTGATGGGTTCATATACTCTAATTTTGTGGCTCGTACAAGAACAGGAAACCAAAGACTGTTGAAGGGCGATCACGTCACAGAAAAGCAACAGTGAGGGGCAGGGAAAGACTTGGAGAAAACTACCCATCATCCATCTCTGCTCCTCCTTCATTCCACCATGTTCTCGCAATGTGCTTGCTTCCTGGCACTGGGTCTCCTGGTGGTGGCAGGTAAGTTCCTGTTGTGGACTCATCTGCCCTTGTTCTAGACCTTTGTCCTGTTGCTCAGCCTCCAACTTCTGTTTGCTTTCCTTTCAGGCTCTCTGGACAAAGAAGTCAGCCAGACTCCAAGGCATCTGGTTAGAGGAACAGAACAGACAGCAAAAATATACTGTGACCCAATAAAAGGACACAACTACGTTAGCTGGTATCAGCAGACCCCGGCCAAAGAGTTCAAGTTCTTGATTTCCTTCCAGACAAACAGCATGATTGATGACACAGGAATGCCAAAGGAAAGATTTTTAGCTGAGTGTCCTAAAACATCTCCCTGTCACCTGGAGATTCAGTCTACAGAGCCACAGGACTCGGCTGTGTACCTATGTGCCAGCAGTGAGTCCACAGTGTTGAATATGAGCTGATGCCAGCGCACAAACTCTCCAGGGGAGCACCTCAGGAAGCGGGTGGTGTGTTAGATGTGGGGGAAATAACAGAAGCTAAGGAGTGCTACCTCAAGCCAGAGGGAAATTTGCTGTAAGATCAAATGCATGTCCCAAAGAAACCCAAGTGAGAACAGACGTTTCTGAGGTGTGGACTGGACTGACATGGCCGATTTGACAACTCTTACTCCTTTCTGAGCCCCATGGGCCTCACGGTCTTCTCTCCTCATAAACTGTCTATGCCATTTCTTAGCTGTCCCAGGGGTTGGAATAGTACAGGTTCAGATGTCACCCTCCAGCCGTAGGAAGACCCAACCTCACTGCCAGTCATGGTGAGTCCGAAATCCCAAACATGCACACAAAAGCTCTTTCTGCTTTACCCAAGGACAGATGCCTGGAAAATTTAATGCTAGCTAAAGAGATTGGTTATTTATTTTATCAACATGGCCACTGAGAGCCTGTCCCTCTTATCTGTGATCAAAGATCTCAAGGAGAGGAATTCCCTAATGAAGAGTTAGGCTATCCTGTAGATGTCCATTATGACTATTGTGAAGAGTGAATGATAAGAAATACATTTGCTGGGCCAGCCAGGTAGCTCAGTGGACTAAAGCACCTGCTTAGGCAGACCCAGGGACCAGGTTCACACCCTGGTGTACAGGGACAGCCTCTCCCCCAGGGCGTGCTGAGAAGGCAATAGAGACTGGGCGAGGTGGCCGGTGCCTGCAATCCCCAGAGGCTGAGAACAAGAGGATCACTATGAGTCCAATCTCTGTAGTGAGGCCGTATAGAACCTATACTAAATACATATATACATACATGCATACATATATACATACATACATACATACATACATGAGTAAATAATAAATGAAAGAAACATGTTTGCTGGTTATAGGACCCATGGGGAAAGAGAAGAAGCATTTTGAGAAGGGCATCTAATTCTCAATGTGTAGAAGAATATTAGAACAACTAAAGATCAGTTGATCTCTATAATAGTTTAAACTCAAATAAGGAAGATGCACGCTGAATTCAACTATACGACTTCTAGTCACAACTTCAAGTGAATTTGTAAATTCTCTACTTGGCTTCTATGGAATTGAAAGAAGAGAACAGATTACTCTCATCTCAGTGGGAAAAAACTTCTAATGGCCAAGTTATTTAAAAACCTCAACTCAACTTGTAGCAAAGGCCAATGCATTCAATATCAGTCAAAGGCCGGAAGCATTACAATGTCAGTTCTATCTCTGTGATTGATTATATTTGGATAGGGCAGATGTAGACTGCAAAGCAGCTCTGCTGAAATTTATTGGTCCATTCTGTTCACAAAAATGACTGCCACTTAATGTTTATACAGAAGTTGTGAAGAAAACATAGGGTGTGTGTTTAACTTGTTTTGAAAAAAATATTTAAAAAAGACACACTGCTATTAATCCTCCTCAAAATATTCTTTTTCATTGCAAATATTTTCATCCCAGCAGTCTTGATATTTTTTGAAGCAGTATCTTTAGGAGAAATTATTTAAAAAAATTTTTTTTGATACAGGGCCTCTCTATGCAGTTAAGACTCAGTGATCCTCCTGTCTTGGCCTCCTTAGTACTCGGGGTGTAGGTTATAGATACTTCAGAACAGTGTTCCTGGGATTCCAGGGCCAGTGCAGCATGCAGTGCCAGGTATCAAACTTGGGTCCTTGCCCTGGCCAGGCAGGCGCTTATGCTGCCATGCTATCTCCCCAGCCCTTTAGGAGAAATCGCTAAAAATGGAGTCAATGCTACTGTTGAGTGCCAGCCGGTGGAAAGGCTTCCTGATAAAAACATTACTGTGTATCCTTTTCCACCTTATTCATAAGATCTGGTACATGCAACTGTGAGTTCTTTCGCATAGTAAAAATGATTAAAAAAAGGGTCAATTCAGGACATCCAGGCAGGTGTTTTTTAGGGGAAATACCCTCTATCTTTAATGTATATGTATATGTACAGACACATACACATAGGCATATTTTTTCAATAAAAGGATTTAGTTTTTATAATTTAAGCTCCTTTTATATAAATGCATTCATAGTGAGAAAAGCACACACTTCATCAGGCCATCGGATTTTTGTTGGGTCAAGGTTAGAAGGAGAATTAGTGTCAATGTCACAGCAATCACACTACTTGCGCTCTTGGGAAAAGTAAGATCTGAGGACAGACAGGGGCCAGGAGGTCTGAGGATGAGCAGGCCTGTCCCAGACAATCTCCGTTTTGGGAAACATGGGGAAAGACGTGTGGATGCTCCCCCTTACTTCACAGGAGGCTGACCTCAGAGCTGGAGGAGCATCGTCTTGGCTCTGATCTTGCCATGGTCACTGGGATCTTCTGCTCTGCCCTCTGTTGCCTTCTGAGAGCAGGTGACATTTGGCTAGGATCAGATGTCCTTATGATCACAAATATCTAGACTTCTTGCCTCCCACATCCATTCTTCCTGGGCTCTGCCTGTAGTTTCTGCTCCACCTCTATGGGCCTTGTCGATGATGTGGTCATGCAGATCCCAGGTCAACTGACCCTAAGTGTAGGACAAGGCATGATGCTGAAATGTGATCCCTACAGTGATCTTCATAGCCTGTTCTGGTCTGAACAAAATTCAAGCAAGATTTACAAAGGCTGCTTCACTTTTCTTTTAAAGTATAGCATTCGATTTATTATTTCCTTCTCAAGAGAGTTTTCTTCAGTCCGTTAAGACCCAGCTCCCCTTACATGGGTTCTGGCAGAGGTTGTGGGGCAGCACCAGCAGGTCTAAGTTGGGGTGAAAGTGTTTGGTTCTTGTGGGCCTCACAAGATCGATTCCAGACCACTTTGTGGCACAACTCACACAGTAGTGCAGCTTCATATACAGCTTGGGAAGCACATCACTGTCGAAGACACTCACTTTGGAAATGTCCCTCACAGTGGTGGCCTCCGCTATGTTCTGAGGACAACCTCCTTAATGGCCTTATCCTTGAGTGCACAGGAGATGCACTTCATGCAATGAATAGGCTACACTTGACCATGGTTCTTTTGGGCAAGACTGTTGTTCCTTCTGTTTTTCATCTTGGGAAGGAGGACTAAAAGAGCTTTTATTTAAAGAAAAAGAGAGATAATCCGTGAATCTCTATGTCCAGTGGTTTCATGGTAGGCTTTGCGGTCCCCTCTAATTTAAGCTGAGTGTCCACCTTCAAGAGCCGGAGCGCTCGCACCGTATCTCATGACCAGCAGCAAGGTTGCATCTCTCCACAGCTATCTCTTTGCTGTGCACAAGTTTATGTTCTGTCACAGAAACCACAGCAGGGACCCAAGGTCAAGGTTGTCATCCTGGGCCTCGTCCTTTTAAAGCCACCTCTCCGAAGATGGACTCACGTTCCCCTTTCGCAGGGGCCATGAGCACAGTGGTGTTTCTTCTGATGACCAGCATGGCGAAAGTTTTCAGTCACACATATTTGATTTCCTCCAGAAAGCATCCCTCCCTGCTAATCCATGCTGGACTCCACCAGTGCTCTCCAGAGCCCAAGCTCTATGTACTTCCTTGTGCCATGGTATAGTCTACGTGAGCTGCCTTGTGATACCGCCCTGCTTTAGGCTTTAGATTGCATTTGTGCTTCAGGTAGGAGATGCTGTGCATATGTTCTAGCCTTGGGATAGAGTTCCATGCTGCATTTGTGGCCAGTTCTCCCCTTCCTTATAGTAATCCAGTCTTTGAAACTAAACTTTATTCAGCCCTGTATCTAAGATCAATTTCTCCTCTTTTTTCCAATCTATGATCTCTAGCTGCTTTCTCCCACTTAACTCTCTGGTATGACAATGTGCTCAATACCCCAAATTTCCAGCAGCAGCCTACCACACAAAGGATTATCTGTGTCTATAGCCTTGGGATGTGTCCCCCAAGTCCCAGCAACCCACTGTTCACCCAGGTTTCTGAATGATGCCCGCTGTGGATCAGACACTAGATACAGTGCAGGGGAATGGTTAAGACTGTAGAATCAGGGTCAATGAGATAGCTCAGAAGACTAGGCACCTGTTTAGGCAAGCACAGGAACTGTGGTTTTATCCCCAGTCCCACACACCACGCTGACCCCAACGGCAGGCCAGCTGAGCCAGCCAATGAGACCAGACATGGTGGCGCACACCTATAATCACAGCACTGAGGAGGCTGAAAACAGAATGATAGATGTGAGCCCATGCTGGTCTTCAGCTCCTGCTGACGCTTCTGCATCCACCTCCCGAGGTTGGAATCACACGTGTGTGCCGTCATGCTTGGCTGGACATTTGAAATAATATTTTTGTTGGAGTCAATTCACTCTACTGTCATCATATTGAATTAAAGATGGAAAGGGGCTTCGAAAAAACAGAGGAAGCCTGTAAATGGCAAAGGGATAACTGTTAGGGTAGAAGAGTGGGAAGCCACAGGGTAGAGAAGTTTCTCCAGAAAAAAAAAATACCAGATTTCTTTAATGAAAAATGAGAATCAGTAAGGTTCCTAGGGCTTAAGACAGATCCAAACTCGTCTTTCTGGAACTTCCTGGATTGTGACCACCTAACTTGTCAATAATTTGGGCAAACACTATTCAAGCATGGCAGAAATGTTGACATTTGAGAAGGTGGCCATGGGGCTGAGTGGGTGCCTGGTGACCCACTACACTGCTTTTGATCAATGGGATTAGATATCTGCAAACGCCAGCGCTAAGACCCAGCAGTGGATGCTGAGGATGGGTAGGGACTATGTTCAAAGCTTGTCACTCAGATGACTCTGAATTCATGAAGTGCTACAGATGGTGGTCAGCCTTTGGCCAAGGAACTGTGCAAGCAGGGATTCTGTTGTGATCTCAGACAGTAGGCGACTTGTCAGTGACTCTACCCAGAGGCGGACCTGAGCTCTGAGCTCAACACTATTTGTGTGACATTGAGAGACAGCCAGGGAGTTTCTTGCACTGTTCCATCAGAGGGTCTTCTGAGTTTCTGCATGCAAGTGGTTAGGTGTCCTGGCTCTAGTCCCTCCCTGAGGCAGTGTCATTAAACAGCCTCTCTCTCTCTCTCTCTCTCTCTCTCTCTCTCTCTCTCTCTCTCTCTCTCTCTTTCTCTTTCTCTCTCTCTCTGATCTTCAATCTTCTGGAAACCACAGGATCCTGTTGGCTGTGTAGGTCTGGATCTGTGAATGAGATCAGGTAAGGATGGCACTGAGGAGGAGCTCATGTTCTTGCACTGACCTGTCTAGAGATGGGGTTTGAGCTTCTTTATTGATGCTTGGAGAAAGATTATTTGTGAAAAAGAAGTCACTCCTCTAAGATTTGTAGTCTGCGTGCCTGTGATTAGAACACCTACTCAGAAAATATTTGACTGAAAGAGCTAAACATGTGACCCTAAGCAGTAGCTATTGCATGCTGCATTCCTCTGGCTTCAGCAGGAGATTTTCCTGTTTCAGGATAACATAGCACATAGCAGGAGGGGTAAAGATTCCAATCTCAGAGCTGCAGAGAACTGGAAGGCTCAGACTTAATAGGACAGAAATTCATGCAATTATAAATTATCAGGTAACTTCTTAGCTAAAGACAAGAAAATGACAAGATATGAAAGGGAGAGAATGAGCTGTAGCTTCTGTAGCATAACCATTTTAGGAATTTCAGGAAAGATAAACTCAATCTGAACTGAAGGAAATTAGCGCAAGAGGTGTTAAGTAATAACTCCACCCAAAGTACTGTGTTATTAATAATAGAAGGAAAAGAAATGAACTTCAAGAGTTTGGCATCAAGTGGGAAGATAGACGCACACAGACATCCAGGCACTGAAACATTAAAGAAAAACCTATAAGTAGACATGAAATTGTTCAGATATGCTCAGAATAGAGGTGGAATTTCAGAGCAGCTTTTGCTTTGACCTTGACTGATGCTCAGATCATAGATACTGAGATTGAAAGATGAAGTTGCAGGCGGTGGAAGCTGAGGACACAGTAGCAGGAGCGCAGACGGGCGTGCGATGCCAGACAGCCGGCCCACGGGTGGGGAGGTCCTGTGGGGTCAGGCCAGGAGACCTGCCTTCTAATTAGACCACAGACAGCCGAGCAGTTTAAAGTTTTATTTGGATTTCTAAAAGAGTCTTTGAATATTTTGGAGCAAGGGGAAAACTAGGTCATGATGCTACCAATCAACATGATGGAAAGAACAGGACATTTAGCCTAGAATTAACAACACTGTGTGTGTACTTAAACATGCATCACTGGGCTGCGGAGAGAGCTCAGTGGCATTAAGTACCTGACTTTTTGGCAAGCGCAAGGTCCTGAGGTCAACTCCTGGTACCAAAAAGACAAATGTGCCACTGGGATAGGTCTCATGCCCAGTGTTCTCAAAATGGTGAAAAGGGGAAAACAAAAGGAAAAGTACTAAAGTACATTAATGAAATATAAGAAGAAGGGGACAATTGAAGTAGTCTAGTGCCTGCTTAGGCAGATGCATCAGTCGGGGTTCGATCCCCAGTAGACAGTGACAGCCCCACCCCCAGGGTGGCTGACACAGCAATTGAGGCTGGACGTGGTGGTACACACCTGTTATCCAAGCTCTTGGGAGGCTGAACACAGGAGGATCTCTACAAGTCTGATCTGTGTTATGAGACCCTGTAGATCCTGTAGGCCCTGTACTAAATACAAAAAAAAAAAAAAAATAGAAAAGAAAAGAAAGAAAGAGTCCAGACAGAAATTTGGAGACACTGAACTGGAGCAATAGGAGCGAAAGTTGTAGGGAAACAGCGGATGGTTGAGGTGTAGAATGGACACAATTTTGAGATTTATCTGATTTGAGAAGTGAAAGAGAGAGCAAAAGACCCTTCGAATCTATGGACAGCAAGATGGCCAACAAACCCAGCAAAAAGAGATGAACGAGCACTTAACAGAGCATGTTCAGCGAGGTCATCTTGACTCTGAGCTACATTAAAGACATTCACATGTATTTATCCTTATTACCAGGAGAAATGCACCATCTCCTCTCCATGACCAGTAGCTTAACTCACTGTTGTGCTCCACACAGCCCCAAGCTTACACACACACACACACACACACACACACACACAAGGTCCACATGGAGGTTCACACCAGCCTCCTCTGGCCCAACCCCAGTCGCATCCAGCAGATGGCAGCACGAGATTGACAAACTGGTCTGATCTATTCTCTTCCTCAACCACTTAATTTTATTTTTCAATCATTTTACGTAAATTTCACTGCTTATGTTTGAAGTAGACTGCGACTTGTTTAGGGATGCCTCTAGAAAAAAAGATGGTTACTGTACTGAATGACATCTTGATATCTATCCTTTCATAGAACTACCTGTTTTCTCTGTGACAGTAACAGCTGAACTATACTCATTAAGCAAAAATCATGAACACAATATATATTATTACCTGTGCTGGAGCTCGGGCCCATTCCTCCTCCATCTCTGCTGCTTTGGATCCCTTAAACCACAGCTGCCTATTCTCTCTCTTCCCTGGGTGTCTCTAATTTATTTTGTTAAACTTTGCATATTTGACATGATTCGTAAAATTCTAAATATAAACCCATGTCCTATTTTCATTTCTGTTCCTAGCTGATCTCACTTAGCATAATGTCTCCCAGTTGTTGTGGCCAATGGAAGGAACCTTCTATTGCAAGACTCAATTGTTGTAACATTTCTTATTGTTGCAATATTTTTTAGATAGCAGTATTTTTTATGTTTGTTAAATGAATTTACAGACTCCATTAAATCCTCACCAAATCGGAGTATCACTTTCCCCCAGAAATTGACAAACCAGTGTTGGTATTCACAGGAAAGTCCGAGGGGCTGAATTCAGCCAAAACAACCTTGAAAAGAAAGAAAAGCATGAACTCCTCTTGGCAGATGTCCAAGTGTACTTCAAGGCTCAAACAGTCAAGCCTGTGTGGCACCAGAAACCATTAGACAGAGGGATCAGAGGAAGAAAGTCTGAGCCACTTTCTCCTGGAAGAGATGAAATACCTGACACCTTGTTAAGGGAGGAAAGGTTTATTTAGCTCACAGCTTGCCCAGTGTCTTATGTAGGTGTGGATGGAGGCCAGGATGAAGGAATGCAACTGAAAAATGATAGTATTTCTGAGAGATGGTTGGTATGTAGTAAACTGTTTTGGAATTGAGGAGAAAAATCTTACCTACAAACACTGGTATTGTTAGAATCAGTCAGCACAACATGCAACATCTAAGTTTTGTTCTGTTCAATTTAGGCTGCCCTTCAACTCAGCATGTGGTCTAGGCTGTCCTTGAACCTGTGATGATCATCCTGAGTCAGCCTTCAAGTGCTGGAATTATAGAGCACACCACCATGCCTGGTGTTAGTGAGTATTGTTTGTGTCTTCATGCTCCAAGTCATCAGCACCTACTGAGAAATCATCTAACCACGAGTCATTTGGATGCAGTAGGTTTTGGGTGTCAAAGGCAGGCAGGACAAAGGCATTTCAAATACTTCAAGTACTGTGACAGGGTCAGCTCCTCTTCTCAGCAGGGAGTGGACACTGTGGTGGAGCTTTTCAGTGTTTCCTGGAATTATTTCAGTGCTTCGGCCTCTGCCTCTCCCTTCTGGTCAGGGAAACGAATCAGCGAGGAAGGCAGAAGAAGGATGGGGGAAAGGGGTCTGAGGCTGGAGAGGACGTTGTACCAGACAAACACTAACCCTGGGTCCCCTCAGGACAGGATGGCAGAGAAGCAGATTTCAAAGGGTAAGTTGCTTGCCCTTTGGCAACAGTTATGGCCTTCAAAGGGACCCTAATCCAGAGTTTCTGCTTCTCAAGGAGTGGGGGGGGGAGGGGGCAACAGCACAGGCAGAGAGGAAGAAAGAGAACCCTTTGGCAACTGGGTAAAGTAGGGAATAGTGAAAGAGGGAGAAATGGTGAATCTTGCTAAACAGAAAGAGGATCACAGTTTAAAAGGACTCAAGTCATTACCACATTGAAAACACAAATATGACTCACTAAGATGTCTGGTCATTGTTAGATTGAAAATAAATAAAGCTGTCATGAAAATAGATGCTCCAATAACACACACGGGGGGAGGGGAGAGAGAGAGACACACAGAGAGAGAGACAGAGAGAGAGACAGGAGAGAGACAGAGAGAGACAGAGACAGAGACAGAGAGACAGACAGAGACAGGGACAGAGAGCCACGGAGAGACCTACAGAATGGAGCAAACCTTCATATCCCAAAGAAAAGCAACAACACCAGTTAGAGAAAAAATAAATCCACCCTTCAGACAGAGCCAAACACAGGCAAGGGAGCCTTCCATTGCCAGAAATTCCAAAACTCAAAGCAGAAATTGTACAGACTGGAGCAGCTGCAAAAAGGTGTTGTACTCGAGAAAGAAAGGGTAGAAGGTGGTGAGATTGTTCTAGAGAGATGGACTACATTGAAGGGTGCAGACAGCAGCAGGCTCAAATAAAAACTTCATAAAAGGCATCGAAGAAAGACAAGGAAACGAGAGAGTGGAGAGGACAGAAAGCAGGAAGAGGAGTCAGGGTAAATGATGGCGAGGCAGATGATGGCCTTACCATGAATAACTCGTCTCTGGCAGTCCTCTGTGAGCTCCACTGAGCCTCACATCCAGCGCCACCACACCAGAAGCTTGAGTCGCTCTTCCTAGACAGAGTTGATGGCGCTAAAATTGAAAACTGTGTTAGTACTGTCAGAGCAATCAGACCATGACTGGAATCAGAAAGGGGGAAACCAAGGTGGCCGTGGAGGTGAGCCTGGCCCCCCCATCCAGAGGAACCAGGACAAATGGGAGGTGCAGGGTGTTCAGGAAGAGGGGTTCCTGCTCCTTGGCCTGCCTTTGCATCAGAAATCTTGGGGAGCCCTACTTGGTATCCACCTCTTGGCCATGGCTACAGAGCAAGCCAGGGGAGCCCCAGAGCTCAGCTTCTTCCTGTCTTTCTCTTTCAACAAGAGCTTGGAACCACAGGGCCCTGTCCCCACTGTGAGCACCCAGGTGCGTTGCTGGGTGGCCCTTTGTATACTTGGAGCAGGTGAGTTCTCATTCCAGAGGTGAATGCCTGTTCCAAGTCCTCACATCTGATTTTCCTCAGCAAAGCCAGAATCTGCCATCTTCAGGGCTTGCTTTCAACTTCTCTGTCTCTCTTGCCTCCTCAGGAACCATGGATGGTGGCATCACTCAGACCCCAAAATTCTGGTTCATACAGAAAGGACAGAGTGTGACCCTGGAATGTGAGCAGAATTTGAATCACGACACCATGTACTGGTACCGACAGGACCAAGGGCAAGGGCTGAGACGAATCTACTTCTCATGAATGGTTGATGACATTCAGACAGGAGACCTAACTGAGAGGTACACTGTGTCTCGGAAGAAAGAGCAAATCTTTCCTCTCACCATGAATTCCACACAAAGGAACCAGGCTGCCATCTACCTCTGCACCTGCAGCCTAGAATAGTGGAGCCCAGCCGCCTCCTATCTGTGCAAAACGTGTCCCGCACCTGCTCCCCACCACCCCACCATGGCTCTGCTGCCCTCCTCCTGCCTTCCCTGTCTCCCACCCCCACCAGGACTCCAGAGAAAGCAGCTGCTGCCTTTGGGACACTTTGTGATGACATAAAAGTGCACTCACTCACTGAGCTACACACACTCACACGCACGCATGCACATGCACGTGTGTACACACACACACACACACACAAAGTGGTAGAGAGAGCAGTTAATTTTTAAAATTAATTTTATGCTATATTTTATTTTTTATTTTAAAGAGAAAAAAAGATAAGATTTCAAAACATGATAATAGAGTGAAAGTAGTTAACATATTATACATTGTTATGTTCATAGGAATGACTCAGAGTACAGGATAGAAACATGTCATCTTGTCCAAACAATATGATCTCAAACTTTTCTTCTCAACAAACTAAGGGAAATTGATGGTATAAACTGTCTTCACTGCATTGTATTAAATTATTTTCTCCTTCTCCCTTTCTTCCTTTCTCCTTTCTGCCGTCTCAGCTTCTCTTCCATTTTGAGCAGTTTTACAAAATCTTTGTCCATTTGGAGACTTACTCTTTCAGCTTGGTATATTGTAAATGTACAGATGGATCACATTCATCGCAGGGAATTTGTGCCTAAGCATGTTGTATCTCGGTTCTTTTTTTTCCTTCCCATTTCCCTCTTGTCCCTTCAACCCCTTCTCTTTCCATGTACACAGCTTTGATTTCATTTTTCCTTCCTTTCTCATTCTTTTTCTTGTCCCTTCCTCACCCTATCCCTCTCCCTACTTCCCCTTACCATTTGAATGCTTTCTTCCTATTTCCCAATCTTTACTACACATCCCAGTCCTTATTTGCCCTTTCAGTGTCTCACTGCAGCGAACCACTGTGGCATCTGCACCGTGTGCCCCATTTATTTCACTTAAGAGCTGCATCCTGCGGGCATCCAGTCACCTAGAACTGTCTCAAGCTCATCCCTCCTTAAGGCAGAGTAGAACAGGAGTTAGTTACAGCCCAAGGTTTTCTCTATCTTACTGGACTCTAGATGGCAATAACAGAAGGAAAATGATCCCTTCGTTCAGAAAAAAATGAGTGCCTAGTTAGGACAAAGCAGAGAAGTGTAAAGAGTGGATATTGCAGTTATAGTATTATGTGCTTTTCTTTATTTTTATTTTTAATGTTTTTAATACAGGGTCCATAGGTTCTCACTATGCAGATAGCACTTGTAGTGATCCTTCCTATTTTTCAGTTTCCCAAGAACTGGGATTACAACTGCGTACCATCATGCCCAGTCTTAATCCCTGTCTCAGCTCACCCTGAGGGCCCTGTGGGTATGAAATGTGGGGGACTGAACCCAGATCCCTGTGCCTACTTAAGCAGTTACTTTAATCTGATGAGTTATCTGGCCAGCCCTTGCCATTTCTGTTCTGTTCAGGCTAATTGCACCTAAGTTGGGGGCCACTCGACCCTAGTATGGCACAAAGAATCCCAGTATCACATGCTCTACATATACAGGTCCAAGTCCAACCTCTGACTGTGTGAAGATTTAGGGACATAAGGGAACTGAAATTCCTAAAGGAAGCACGTAAATCCAGGTCAAAATTTGTCAAGTGTCACGCCTGCTCAGCCAGAGCACAGTGTCACGTGTTTGCCATGTCAGCCCCACCCCCGGGCACACTAAGAGGGCATTTGAGAGTGGGCGTTCTGGCACACACTTGTACTCCCAGTGCTTCGGAGGCTGAAAACAGGAGAATCACTATGAGTCTGATGTAATAAGACCCGATAGTCCATGTACTATAATGAAATAAAATTTTAAACAATTATTCAAGTGTCAAATCTTTTCAATGGGCAAACAGTCTTTTCAAAAAGGGCTGGAAATGCTGGATATCCTTGAGAAAAGCTATGAAACTGTGCCCTCATTTCATGTCACACAATAAAATTAACTCACATGCAGTTTGAAAGCCCAAATTCTCAAAGTGAAAGCTATAAAACTCTTGGAAGAAAACATAGGGTTAAATCTCCATGACCTTAGTGTATGTGAAGTAGATTTCTGCGTTTCGCTTACAAATACCAGGGAGGAGCAACCAGGCCTGGCGCGTGAGATAGACAGTCCTGGGCCTGACAGAAACTCATTTGACCCAGCCACCAGGCTTGGCCTGTGAATGAGACCACCCTGGATCCCCCGCAAACACATTTGACCCAGCAACCAGACCTGACATGTGAGTGCGATGGCCTGGGGCCCACTGGAAACTCATTCAACCCAGCAACAAATCCCAGCAGGTGAGTGGAACTTCATTCATGAGACACATCTAGTGTGGAAAACTGCTGCAGAACTCCCTGCACAGAGACTAGAGTCCAGACCCACCCAGCTGATCCAGGAGCAGAACATCTTGCCAGAGCAGCACAGCAGGTTCACCTCCTGCTGTGATGCAGCAGGAAGAAGTTGAGCTCTGCAGCCAGATCCAAGTCACATCCATCTGGACAAGATTGAACTTGGTAGATCTGGACCTGGTGCTAAGGTAAGGACTCTACCAAAGCCCTACACCAAAGGGCAGAAGGCAGGGCTATATAAAATGACAAAGCAAAGAAACAAAATACAGTCTCAGGCCCCAGGCTCACCCAGAACAAATACAGAAGACAATAGCATAAATGAAATTGGAAATCACACACCTGAAAGCTCTGAAATAATAACATCTGAAGTAAAGAAACAACTGCAGAAAGGTATAGAGGAAATGAGATTAGAAATAATTTCTGAAATAGAAAAAGAAATAACATCTATAATAGAAGAAGTACTAAGGATTTCAAAAGGAGACACTAATAAAAAATAGAGGAGAATAGAAAAATGATGGCATCCTTGAATGAGCAATATAGGAAAGTAATAGAATGTACGAAGTAGATTCAAAGTGCTATAAAGAACTTAAAACCTCAATCACAAGCTGACAAAACCATTTCAATGAAAGTGAAAATAGAAAGTCCTTGAAGACACCATTGCAACTAGTGAAAGGTAAGAAAAGATCTCTTAAAAACAAGGGGAATGCAGGAAAAAATAATTCAACATCTGCAAGATGGTGCAAAGATGAACAACATCAGACCAACAGGCATCAATGAGAAAGAAGGACTTGGTACAAATGCTATAAAAAGAATGTGGACAGAAGTAATAGCAGAAAATGTCCAAAGTATAGGGAAACAATCTGACATTAAGGTAACCAAATCATATAGAACTATAAATAACATCAACCCAATTAAAACCACATCCAGACATAATAATCAAGATCCCAGAAATTCAGCACAGGAATAGTATACTAAAAGCCGCTAGAGAAAAGAAACAGACCACATTTAAAGGAAAGCCCATCAGAATAACAGCAAATTTCTCTTCACAAACCATGAAGTCAAGAAGAGTTTTGAGCAAAGTACTGCAAGTCCTGCAAGAAAACAAATTCCAGCCCAGACTGATATGCCTGCAAAACTCTCTTTTAAGTATAATGGAGAAGTGAAATACTTCCAGGACAAAGAACAATTAAAGAATTTCATGATGACAAAGCCAACCCTACCTAGACTACTAAAAGATAGTCTAGAGAGGGACAATGACCATAACTCCATGAATGAGAATGGAAAGAACCCACCAAACATGGCAAACAATTAAACATAGGAGAAAAAGAGGTATACAGCAGCAGTCATTCAATTATTCTTTTGTATACAGCAGCAAGATCTTTCCATCAGCATATTCTACAAATGGACTTGTCCTGCACCTTATGGGCCATGATTGTGTCTAGGTCTACAGGGTGGATATCAAAGAAATAGCAGCAGTTCAATTCCCCAAGTGACACCTGGCCACCAGTAAGCATAAACACTGTCCACAAACACTAGAACTTTATATGATATCCTCTCCCCAAAAAGTTAGAAGTGGTGATCATATATTTGCCATTCTAGTTTTTATGTCATGTTTTATTCTTAGTAATTCTTTATTATCGTGAAAATTTTTCTTAAATGAATTGTTTTGCAATATTAAAATTTCAATTAATTAATATTTAATTAATTGTCTGAATATTGTTTAATCTTAATTTTTATTTTAAGATTTATACTGTATCTTTGGCTTACAGTCTACTTATAAGACATGGTATTATATTTTCTCCTAGTTTTTGATTTTTTTTTCTCCTAGTATTTGAAACTTTAAGAAGTATATTTCCTTTTTTCCTTAGCTTCATATTACTTATTATCTTTTACACACACACACACACTCTCACACACACACACATATACGAAAAACGATGCATATAACTTGACATAAGTTTGATAAGGTTTTGTAGAAATCTTCAATGACCTTTTAAATGGGCTCATCTAACATATTTTACATAGTCCTGCTTAACTACCATTTTGAAAGCTCCTTATTCTTTATCCGAACTACACAACAACTTCTCTTGCCTTCTGGATTATGTTCTTTGTTGTTTTCTATATGATACGTAAGAGGTATTAGACTATTTCAAGTTTGTATAACTGAAAAATATTTTACTTTTCGCTCTCAAAGGCATATTTGCTAAGTATAAGACTCAATGAGGACAGATTTT
>PVKN010002929.1:0-39888 GCA_004027915.1 Capromys pilorides
AGACTAATTTTCAAAATAAACAAAAGACTTGAATAGCTCCAGGGATACATAAATGGTCAATAAATGCCTGAAAAATGTTGGACGTCCCCTGTCACTGCGAAATGTAAAACGAAACTACTTTCTCTAGAATGGGGACAATGAAGAGGAGAGAGCAATGCCAGTGAGACTGGAGAAGTTCAGGCTCCTGTGAACTCCTGATAGAAGGTGAAACAGAGCAGCTCCTTTAGAAAACAGTGCAATAGATTCTTAAGACACTAAAGACAAAGTTAGTAAATGACCCAGTTATTCCTTTCCTAGATTTAGGCCTAAAAGAGTTAAAAATATTTCCTACTGGGCATGGTGGTGTGTACCTGTAATCCTAGTTCTTAGGAGGCTGAACATAAGCGGATCACTGTGAGTCCAGTCTATATAGTGATACCCTGTTCTAAAATACAAAAAGAAAAACAAAACAAAGCATATCTCCTTATAAGACTATGTCACAAATGTTTGTAGTAGCATTATTCACAATGCCTAAAAAGTGGAAAGGACCTGGGGGTTTCTTGACAAATGTTGTGACAATTTGGTAGCATCTTGAACAAAAAAGTATATTTATATTTGACCCCTTAAACCAAAATGATTTCCAAGTTGATTAAAAAGGTTTCAATATCAAAAATGGAGCACAAACACTTCTTGAAGAAAACATAAGACTGTTGCGATTTCTTTTTTTTTTTTTTTTTGCGGGACCAGGGTTTAAACTCACGACCTTGCACTTACCAGGCAGGCACTTGTGCCATGGAGCTATCTCCCCAGCCCTGTTGTGAAATTTTTGAAGTAGGGAAAACGGTTGATAGGTTCAGATCTAAAATTTATGGAAGAGGGGCCGGCGAGATGGTTCAGTGGTCTAAAGCGCCTGCTTAGGAGGGCTCAGGCAACTGCAGGGACTGCAGTTCGATCCCCGGCACCACATGCTGTGCCAGCGCTACCACCAGGGCAGGCTGAGCCAGCCACAAAATGAATAAATAAAGAAACAAACAAACACAACAAGCAAATAAATAAATAAATAAATAAATAAATAAATAAATAAATAAATTTAAAAAAATAAAATAAAATAAAATTCATGGAAGAGAGGGCCGAGGAGATAGCTCAGTAGAATAAGCACCTGCCTAGCAAGCGCAGGGCCCTGAGTTCAATCCCTGGTACCTCAAAATAAATAAATAAACAAACAAACTAAAATTCATGGAAGAAAAGATTCATCAGTGTGATCATAACAGAATTCTTTAAATCTACATTGCAAAAGAAACCATCATTTACTATAACAGTGAGAGAGAAACAGTCTCAGGAAAATGCCATCTCATGAGAGTGAGTCTCCTGTATGTAAACAGCTCCCAGGAGTGTCATGAATAAGACTAGAAATTCATGCTTTTTAGATGTATAAATGTGTTGAATAGAAAGCCCATTAAAAAAGAACTGTGAAGAGATGTTCAACTTTACCCATATCAAGAGAAATTAAAATATACTAACAATTTTTTGCTTACTAGGATACAAAATTTTTTGAGTTCTTTTTTTTTGTTTGTTTGTTTGAGGGCAGGACCTTAGAGTCTCAGACACAGTTACTTTATTGTAGATTGCCCATTCTGGAACAGAGCAATTTAACTATCAGACATAGAAAATTCAGATGCCCTTTGACCCCAAATTCCAACTGGGGCCATTGACTCTGCAGCAACCCTTTCACACATGCAGGGTCTTGCAGTGTGTTCAAGGCAGCATCGTGAATGACAGTCAGAGCACAGGACAAGGGAAGGACAATAGACATGTGGGACGGATAAGGATTATAGGAGTAGATTGGGGTCACTTTCGGAAGCAGAAAAAATACAGAGTGCAGAAAGGCACTAAGGTCTGTCCACTAGACACGCATTAAGACAGATAGAAAAAGTGTGGTAAAAATAAAAGCAGCATGCTACGATGTAGGTGCACGGAAGAGACCAAAGAAACAGAACAGAGCCCTCAGAGACAGAACTATGTGTGTGTAGCGCAAATAAATAATTTCAGTTCAGTAGAGGTTGTTAGGAAAATTGGTTTGATCACTCTATAAAACTGTAGAATCAAAAATGATAGGGCCAAATTTCTATTTAAAACAATTAACAAAGTTCAAATCCAATTGGATAACAAGCAAAATATTAAATTTGTGGGGCAAATATATATGTATACATTTGCTTATATACATGAGATGTAGTAAAAGTATACAGTGAAAGCTTAAAGTTTTAAAAATGTATTGCAAGCCGGGCGTGATGCCTGTAATCCCAGTACTTGGGAGGCTGATGCAGGAGGATCAGTGTGAGTTCGAGACCAGCCTGGGCTACAAAAGTGAGCTCAAGGCCAGCCTGAACTGCATAGCAAGAAGACCTATCTCAAAAAAAAAAAAAAAAAAAAAGACCAAAAAAACCCCAGTGTATTGCAGTAAAAGACACACCTTGGAGCTCCCTCAAAATCTCCCTCTGCTTTAAACACACTGATCCCTTCATTCTCCCCGGTTTCTGAAGGAGTTCTGGAAGTCCTCTTTCATGAGTGTCTTCAGAAAGTGGAATCAAAAATATGATGAGCGTTGCTGCTGAGTGTCATCCAACCAAAAGGCAGGCTCACAGGCACATGGCGCTGCACCCTCATTCACTGACTCACTGGATCGGGCACCATGCAACTCCTGGCTCTTCCTGAAGTCAAAATGACTGTGAAAGGACAACATTTTAATTAATTCAGGACCTCAGGGCAGCCAGCACACCACAACTCAAGGGTGGGCTAATCCACCCTGTGACCAGTGCCCTTGGGGTTGATGGGTCCTCCCAACAGTGGCCAGGTCTCCTGCACACTCGAGATCTCTTATGAGTTGCCTGGTATCACCTCAGACTCTGCCAGCATAGACATCACCAGCTATGGGCTCTCAACGTTGGACCAGAACTGTAGCCAAAGTAAACCTCTAGGCAGCTTCCCCAGCACGTTGTGCTAGACCTTAGCTCCAAAATGTGGACAAAGACACCAAGAAAGCAGACAAAATACCGTTTTCAGGTGCGTTTGTGAGGGTTTTTCCATAAGGGATGAGCATATGCACAGGGCCCATGCAGGGTGGGTGGACCTGCCCCCCTCTGCTGCCTGGTGTGGTGCTCCTGGCTCTCTAGCCTCAGACTTCTCAGCCGCTGTGACTGTGTGCCTAGCTGGATGGTAAATCTCTACATGAGAACACAGGCTTGCGCCCTGTTTTTCCGGTTCTTTGGAGAGCCCTGACTCACACACATGGTGAGCCTGGGCCAGAGAGTGGTGCCTGGAATGTGTTTGAGAAAGAGGACAATGTGAAGGACACAGGATGCAGCTTGAAGATGTAGCCACTGGCTATGCCCGAGGTCATCGAAGCATGAAAACAGTCCTGACACTCAGGGTATAAAAATAGAACGCACAGTGTCACAGAGCCAGTAATAAAAGGGGTGGGTGGGAGGCTGGACTCTCCTTTACAGAGGACGAGCTGTGCTGGAAATGTGCCATCGTGTAGCCTTGCGGCCGACTGTGCTGCAGCAAGCTCAGTCCTGGGACTCAGAGAATCGCAGGGAGCTGACAGGGAGCGGACATCTGTGTGGATTACGTATAAACTTGAAACAGAGAAAAGGCACCTTTGGAATGGAAAAACCTGGCAGACAGCCTGGACGCTGATTCAAGGGTGACGCAAAGGGAACGGGCCAGGCAGCTTCCGAGGACGCCCTGAGGAGGACACAGCATCGCTGCTGCCAAATCTAATCGCAGAAAAACACCAGACTCAGACGGAGCCCCTTCTGCACGACAGCCCCAAAGGGATGGATATTGAACTGGATAGGATACTGCGGTTGCAGGAGAAACTGTCCTTGCTTTAGGAGATAGGGTGAAAGGCCAGGCACGGCTGTGTGGGCTGCTGGGGGTAACCGGCTTAAGGGCACTCGGGACCAGCTTGCTTATCTGAAAATCAGCGCGAGTGGTGGCAGCCCAGGGGCACCTACAGCTTGGGCAGTGGAAGCAGATGCTCACACTTGGAGCTGAGACCACGCCACAGCAAGCAGAAACACCGAAACCACACCCAGCATTTGGAGGCAGATTTACTTAATGTGGGTGGGCCCTGATTGAGGAATCAGTTGCTCATTTTTAATTTTAAAATGATTAGTTTGTATTCCCTTTAAAAATAATAAATAAATAACAACGTCAGACTCTGATCTCTGGTGGTCTAGCCTTGTATGTGGTGTAAGCAAGCAGGAAATACAAAGGCAGAATGGCTTCTTGTCAGTTGTGGACTGGTTTATACAATGTGCATTATAGTGACCAGCTAGGCATCACAGTGACCAGCTGTTTTTAAGAAACAAAAGTAACAAGAACTGTAGCCAGAGCTATTACCTGGGCAACTAATAAATTGAAGTGTGCCGGCTGGGGTCATTTTCTGTCTCAAGCACACTCACCTGAATGTAGCTCCCTGCTGTCTCAGTTAAGACGAGTGGGTTTGGGGCATCCCTGCCACTTGCCCCAGCTGGTGACCTCCTTGAGCAAGAAGCCAGCTCTGTGAATCAGACATGCTAGGAGAATCAGTGCGAGGATGGGTTGAGGACAAGCGGGGGTCTGTTGTCTGTAATGCTCACACAAGTGCCCTGAACAGTGAGCACACAGATGTTATTACATCATTATTCGTTATTAATTGGAAGGACTGCAGAGAAAGCAGAGTCAGCAGTCTCTGTTCTTTAGCCTAAGACTTCTCTCTCACGTCTTCAGCAGAATTTGAGTGAGTGCTGGTCGGGGAAGTAAGTCCTTGATTCTGAAAGATCTGGCAGCCCTGGGTCCCTGCCAGGATCTCCCGCCTGTCCCTCTTGGAGAGCACAAGCCAGGCTGCAGGGCGACCACACAGGAAGGAGGATAAGGAGGTGTGGACAGACCACAGCTGGGTACCATCATTCTCCACTGCCACTCGGGTCGCCAGACAGGCTCAAGAGTTAACCTGAATGGAGGGAAGAATGCTGAGGCTGTGCTAGGGAGGAAAGGTACCATTTTGCATAGTTTGAACAGTTGGAAGGGCCCAGGTGCTCGCTGCCGCTCATCTTCTGTGCTATTTCTTCCCAAGCATCAGCCACCCCGCTGTGATCCTTAGGTAAGTGGGCATGGGGGAAGCAGGCAAGGCAGAGAGGTACAAGACAGGGAGGATGAGCACACTTGCATGGACCATGCATGGAAGCAGGCTCACAGCAGTGACGTGGGAGCACGGCCCCACAGACACGGAGGATGAAGCCAGAACCCTACAGAGACTATTGCCAAGAGCACGCCCACGGTGATAGCAGCAACACAGAGGAGAGGGACATCATCACCAATGTCAGGACAGGGCATCTGGCAGAGACCAAGGGGATGGAGGAGACCAGGTCAGGGGAAAGGGCCTGACGTGGGTGCAAGTGCACTTTGGGCACCCAGCATTGGCAGCACACAGCCAAATGCTTTGCCCTTTGTTTCATTACAAGAAGTCCAAGCATGTGGGGCTTGGCCATCAAGGCCCCATGTCAACATGATGCTGGACAGCTGCCATTATAGAGGCAGAGGGGGGCACCATCCCACCCAGGTAGTGACAGCGGAGCACAACTAGGCGTGAGCTCAGGGGCCCCTTCTGCAGGGGGAACTGTACGTGTGCAAGGACCAGAGGTCACCCGGTCCAGACTGTGTCACTGCACTGTTCTTCACACCTCAGCATGCACATGTGTGCACACGCATGACAGCCACATGAACACATGGCCCAGCATACTCAGAGTTCAGCAAAATAGAAGCAAGTGCTCACCCTGTGCTGAAGCCCCAGACACTGCCTCCTCGCCCTGTGCCCAGGCCCTTTCTCTGGGTGGGCCTCTTTGTCTGGCAGTGACCTTCATGTATCACCCTAATCTGTCTCCGTGTTACAGGTCAGTTTGATGAGAGCTGCCCAGCTGCAAAGCCAGACCCTGTGCCGGAGCAGCTCTTCTGCTCCTTTGGGTGCTGTTTCCAGTTTGTTGTCTGTGGCTCAGCACAGCCACCCTTGAGTGATGCCAGGCCCTGGTCTATCTCCCCCTCCCAGCACCCAGCCAGGGTGACTCAGCATGGCTATAGCTTTCATGGAGCTGGGACAGGCAGGGGATGACCGAGATGATGGGTGTCGGGTAGGGGGGCTGCCTGTGGGTGGCGCCAGCAGGCTGGGGCTCCGTAACCCAGGCAGCACCCTCTGTGCCCTCCATGCTCTCCTGCCTGGCCAAAGCGACTCCTCCCAGGGGGCTGGGAAGCTGAGCCAGCTGCCCAGACTTGCTCCACACCCTTTCCAAGAAAGAGGGAGACTCATTTCCTTCCCAAGGTCGGCGGTCAGCGCTGAAAGGCTTCTTCTCACTGCATTACTCTAGCTAATGATGGAAAAAGGAAAAAAAAAAAGACGGAAGGAGGGGAGACGGACCCTTCAGGTCTTCTCTGTTCCAGAAGCAGCCACAGCCCTGAGCTGTGAATGGTCTTGATTCCCACACAGCCCTTGGGCTCCCTTCTATCGGGCCTGGAACCAGCACTCCGCACCCAGGGGGCCCAGGTGTCACTTCCAAGGCAAGGCCCTTTCAAGGATACCTTTACTTACAGAAGAGAGTAGTGAGAGCAGCGGCAGGGTATGGCTGGGCGGTGCAGGAATCTACCAGCTGTGGGCAGTCAGGGTGTCCTAGTCCCCAGCCCTGGCCCAGGTGAACTGGCCATGCCTGCTGTCCTCTCCCACATACTTGGGGCCAGATATGAGGTGCTGGCACTTTCCTATGAGGTCTCCTTGGCCCTGACAGTCCTATCAGAGCAACCTTCCACCAAGTTGAAAACGTAAAATGCACATCGTCCTCACCACAGGATGAAGTCTGAGTGTGGTACAGTTGTGCATTGACGCATTTGCACTGGTCTTTGTGAGATACCTCCAATATGCTCCATTTCTTTGTGGAGAAAAGCTCAAAATCCTTTTTCTGGCTATTGAAATACAGAACTCATTACCAACCACAATCTCTCCAGTGCACAGAGCCACCCTGGCCAGCTGTGGAGATCCATCCTGCTACATCTTGGTGTCTCTATGTAAGAGAACATGTGGTTCTCTTTTGCTGTCCCCTGCCACAAATGCGTCCATCTACAATCTGTGTGGCTGTGTTACCCTGCTGAAGGTGAAAAAGAGCAGGGATTTCGTACTTTGGTTCTGTACCACCATCATCCTTGAGGCACTGCAGTTGGACACAGAGAAAAATTACCCCAAACAGACGCTTTTGTGATGCTTCCACGTGTCCTCCATCTCCTCTCCAACACACACGCTCCTCTCAGATTGGCACAGGAAGAGGAAAGAAGCAGACATCTATCATGGTGAGGAACAGGGACACAGTGACATGCACTCCTGGACAGAGACGGTCGTGGGGTGTCCCTACTGCTGGTGTGGAGGGGTGGTGACCCCCGGACTGTCCCAGGATTCAATAAACAGGAGGCACCCTCTGAGCAGGACTGCACCTGCTTTATCACAGCAAATGAAAGCTGGGGGCCCCTGAGAGGAGAGGCCCCAAAGGGCTCCAGCCTCGCTCTGTTCCCTGTTCCTTCCAAGTCAAAAGAAAAATGACCAACTGGGAGACGCAGATGGCGCCTGCTGTGGGAAACTGTCAAGTGCACATATGCGGTGCTCTCTCTTCACAGATGGCAGCCTGACTGAGGACAGGGAATCCTAGCTGGTATCTTCAACACATACCAGATGCTTGTCCTCCTCAGAACCCCATTTTTGGGCAAATCCCAAGGCTCCTCCCTGACTCTCTGTCCCTCTTCAGCTGCCTGTCCCAGGTGAAAGGGTCTCAGTGCCTTGAAGTCCCATCACTGCATACCTGGGTCTGGCCCAACCCTAGAGCTGCACCCAGCCCTGGTCCTGAGCACACTGCCCCGCCCTCAGCCCAGCCCAGTACCCTGTGCCTCCTGCACGCCGCCTCAGCCGCTGGATGTGTGGCTCTCTGATTTTCCTCCTGTCTCATTCTCCACCCTGCACTGCAGGTGGCGAGACCCCCTCTGGGGCTGCATCCACGCTGCTCGCTGTGTTGCTGCTCCTGGGTCTTTGTGTCTCTCTGCCTCTTGTCTGTACTGGCTGCTGAGTCACCTACTGTGCTCCAGATGTTCCAAGCTTGGACCCCTCATGGTGCTGTGATCTGACAGCAGATCCTTGGCATCCCGATGTTGCCAGTGCTTTCTTGTGGACAAGAGCAGAGTTGGGGTCATGAGTGTCACACCACACCCTTCACACACTCCACACTGCCCACCAGGCATGCTCTGCTTTCTGTCCCTGCCTTCCTGGCTGGCTCTGCCACACGTGGGGCCCAGCAGCTGCTGTGAGTAGGTGGGTTCACCCCTAGATGCCCATCATATCCCTCAACATCTGGGTCCCCCCAGTGTCCCTAAACATCTGTGCTCCATGGGGTCTGCTGAAGAGAAGTGACGGCCTTGTCTTCTGACACTCAAGCTCTGTCTGCTCCTCGGCCTTCCCCAGTGCCACCCACAACTCAAAGCCCTTCTCATACCCACTCCAGGGTGCCTTGGTCAGTCTGGCACTCTGGAAAGGGGCCTTGTCCCCTTCCTGCCTCATAGCCTACCCTGTCATCATGCACACTCCCACTGAAGCCTCGCCTGTCACCTGCGCCTGTGCACACAAGCACACTCACACTTGCACAGGTGCTCACAGCCCCCAGGGACAGGAGAGGCAGCCAGGGTCTCAGCCTGAAGGTTCTGTCTGTCCAGATCTCCTTCCCTGGCACATGCTTGTGTCAGAGCAGGGACATGGACCCATGTCCCCTGTGAGCTCTGGAGACCATGGCTGCCTCCTTACTGGTCCAGCAGCCTCCTCACAGAGTCCAGAGGCAAACATGAAGGTCATCTTCATCCAGTGTCCCCTCTGTGACCATGATGGCACCCTCTGTCCTTCCTGGTGACCATGCCCAGCCCTGATGGCTGCCCATCCCACCTCCCTACCTGATACTGTGGCAAAGCTCAGGAGGGATCCAGGGGTGCAAGCCACCTACAGAGGAGAGGACAGAATGAAGGGGCCCTGGGTGAGGAGGCAGCTGAGCAGCCGACCCCTAGGATGAGGTGTGCTGTTGTGGGGTGCATAGGGTGACTGACATCTGCTGGCGACCAGCACCTGGCAGCCGAGCCCTGGAAGGTAGAGGAATCCCAGGTGATTGCCACTCCCTGGAGACAGGCCCAGACATCCATCAAGGCCCTCTCTCTCCTCCCCAGCAGCTGTGGCTGTGCTGAATGGCACGAGGTTACCCCTCCCACCAGGGCTACCATGCATCCACAGGGATGTTTCTGTCATCCTGAAGGACGCTGGCCCTTAGTCCCTGCCACCACCTCAGGGTGTGTCCAGCACAGGGGCTACTGGCACTGTGACAGCGACATGTGAGCAGGAGGCCATGGTGACACTGAGGACGACAGTGTCCCAGATGATTTAATCCCTCCTGTGATGCCGCCTGGCAGAATGACCTTGCCTCTCCTTCTGTCTGGTGAGCGATGGCCTCCCTGACAGGATAGTAAATCTCCCTGCTGCCCAGGGAGGATTTCTGGGGCCAACAAAGGAAACGCGCTTCTCTAGCTGCCTCCAGCTGGTGGGGATTTAGGACAGCAGTGTCCACAGATGAAGATGCAAGCAACTTCGGGAATGACTCACACATAGGGGTATAGATGTGCAGAGCACCTGTACCCCAACACTGTCCTGTGCACCGCATTTGGCATCTTCATCTGGATCCCAGAGTAACTGGGTACCCTCACTCCACCTGGCCTCAGGGGTCCTGCACAAAGGCAATGGACAGCAGCAGGGACCAGGGGACAAGGACAGAAGACAAAGCCACCCAAAGGTCAGGCCTGGTGCAGAGGGCTGAGCATAAACCAGGAGGGGATAGAGAAAGGGTGACAGGTCCTGCTCAGCCCCAGAGCTGCGTCCATGGTAGCCCCTCCTCAACCCTTCCCTTCCTATCTCTGCACTCCAACTTCCTTTTGGGACGAGTTCAGCACAGATCCAAACGCTGCCCTGAAGCCCATCCCCGCTGTCCTCTCCAGCCACACTGCACATGGCTTCCTCACCCTGTCCTGAGGGCCCAGCCTCCTCCAGGGGCAGGCATAGTGCTAGGAATGGACCAGGCCCAGGCTGTGGGCCAGGCTGCTCCAGGGACCCAAGGAAGGTAGCCTGGCATCCTTTCCAGAGCCTGCCTGAGCTTCCCAGAGGCCAAGACAAGAGGAAGCCGAGACAGAGCTCTCACCATATCTCAGGAGACTTTGAAACTCTTCCTGGGATGGTTGGTGCCAGTACAGATACTGAGGGTGTTGCTGAGTCTCTGATGTGCCCTAGGGGACCCAACCTCTCCCTAGTCAGAAAGACACATCTGATTCTGATCTGGTGAGTGAAGCCAAGCAGGACAGGCACTAACATTGGAGGAAAGGAACATGAAAGCAGTGGGCAGGGGCCTCCATGATGCCTGCAGAGGACATCACGGGCTTGGGCCGGGCCCGGGTAGAGGCAGCGCCCTCACTCAGTGTCATGGCTGTGGGTCCCACAAAGCTGACCCATCCTCCCTACACCTCACATAGCATGCATGGCCTACAGACCGGGTCCAGTCACCTGTCAGGGAGCCTCTTGGACACTGTGGTCCTCCTGTCACCAGGAGAGAGTAGCAGGATTATTCTTGGGACCTGGTGGCACACAGGCTCTGGACATCGCACATGTGGTGCTCCAGATGCAGGACTTGGGTAGGGTTTCCTCAGACCATGTGGTGACACTGTCTATGCATCTGGTCCTCAGCAGGATCCTGCAAATGTCACACACAGAGACAGAGGCACTGGGTCCCGGCTCATGTAGCCGGAGTCAGAGAACCCAGCGCTAGCGTCCTGGACAGCACCTCTCCCATCCCTGTTCCACATCCCTAAGTGCTGTGTTGCATGGCTGACTGTGGCTAGGGTGGGTTCTGCCTGCCCCAGGTTCCCCAAAGCCCTCCTGGGGACAAGTGACCTCCACCTCCACAGGGGCCTCCCCCTCCCTGTCTATTCACAAGGTATTGCCAGGCCCCATGAAGCTGACTCAGCTGGTACCCATGGGACAAGGGGCATAGGGACACAGTGGCCACCAGACACAATGGAGAAGGGCCTCCAGGCTCCTCCCAAGGGCCCCAAGGCCTCCTCCTTTCTACAATCTTGCCTGCAGCACCCTTGCCCCCTGCTCTCCTGGGAAGAAGAGGACCCCTGAGCTGACGAGGAACATCCCTTCCAGCCCCCCTCCACTGACCCCCTTGGCAGTCAGTGATGCTGGTGGGCAGCCTGGAAACGAACATGTCCCAGGCCCTCGCCACGGCTTATCGCCACAGTGAGGAGGAGCCTGGACTCTCCCCAAAAGCCTTCTCTTAAAATTTTCAAGTAAGAGCCTGACCTTGATGGAAAACGGCTGTGCTCTAGAGACATCTCCAAAGTGCTAACTCCTCACTGCTGACTGTTCTCTCCAGACAGACGAAGGCTCCGTGATTCTGAATCAATTCAGAGCCAGGGAAAAAGGCCGAGCAGCTCCTCCCAGGGACCAGCTGACTGCAGGGTCTTGGGCGCCTCCTGCTTGGTGAGAGCTGTGGCCCAGCAGCGTGACGCCTACTGCCAGCCCTGCAGCTGGAGCCCCGGGACACTTCCTGATTGCATTAGCGAGGTCATACTCCAGGATGTAATCAGAGCCCCCACCACCATGCGCTTCCGGAAGGGCTGCTGCTCACACTTGGAGAATCAGACATCCCAGGCAGATGCCATGGTAGGAGGGGCCCAGGCCTGGGAGAGTCTGACCTGCACGACTGGGACCAGCACCTTTGGGAAATCTCCTGGAATGCAACCTCTCACACCCTGCCCAGTGTTCAGTGTCACAGGTAGTGCTGCTCTTTCAGGGCAGCTCCACAGCACCTGGGCACCCCCAGCTCCTGCCCCCGCCTGACCCCTGGATTCCATAGGCTGGGCCCAACCTTCGTTGACACGCACACAAACATGAATGTGCACACTTGCATTGACACATGTAGGCACACTCATTCAGAAACACACATACATACACAGGCACACATAAGCACATACATGTGAGCATACAATATATATATATATATATATATATATGTGCATGTACATGTGGACCTACAGACACACCCATGTGTACTCCCACAAGTGTGTGTAAGCACACACATGCAAACATGTTCATGCGCATATAGGATACATACATACATACAATCATGCTGACAAATGTGTATTTTATGCAGAGAAACTTCTGGCTCAAAGCCATGCACAAAGACATCCAGCTTCTGTCTGGCACAACCTAGGTCTCCACTACTTCAGCTTCACACAGGCCATCTCTAAAGACAAGGTTCCTCCGAGGGAGACATTAAGAGGGAGCCACTGTGCCCCAGCGGGGTACCAGACAGTGCGGATGCATGTCCTAAAATGCACCACCAGCATGTGTGTTAGGGGCGCCCTCTGGTGGTACACTCAGGTATAATAAGGCCAGGCCATGCTGCGAGCCAACAAAACCACAGGCATCTTAGGAACACCCAAGGGGGATGGGCTGCCAAAGAGCACACCCTGATGTGAGGCACACGCACCTTCTGCACCTGCCTGTTCTAGTCCCTATCTGCACACTGCTGCTTACACTCGTCCCCTCCTGCCCACATCTGCTCCCACTTGTCTCCTCTTCCCACACCTCTTTGCTCTGTCCCCTCCTATCCACTCCTGCTCACACCTGTCCCATCCTACCCACACCTGTCTGTCTATTCTATTTATTCCTCTCACCTATGGGAATCTCATCCCAAAATCACAGTGTCATAGCCTGCGTTCCCAAATTATTTTCTGGACAGGAACCCAAGCCAAGGAGAGGGTACCCAGTCTGTCCAGCACCTGCTGCTTGCATCTCCAAAGCCTGGCCCAGGGACTCAGGGCTCCCATAGGCAGTGTCCATTAGCTCCAGGCTAGGAGGAGCAGCAACAAGGGAAAGGGCCTGAAGGCCATAAGATGGACAGGAAGATTCCAGTAAGGAGCCCAGGAAGGTCGTAGGGAGGCCATAAAGGTCACAAGAAGGCCCAGAACCACACACTCCCACAGAACATTGGAGACTGACCAGTGCTCAGCATAAAGGAGTCTCAGGAGGACACCCACATATAAGACCCACAGGTGCCCACAGCACAGGCAGGCACAGGTGCAGGGCAGCAAGCTGCTCAGGCCAGGCAGGAGTTGAATAGATTCATTCCAAAATTAATACCATTTAAATATTTTTAGAAGTAAAAATACAATACATACAATATTGTATACATACAATATAAATATAAATTTATATTTATATAAATACAATATAAGTTGTATTTATATAAATACACAATATAAATTTACCACTTAGCCACTTTCTTTGAATAATTCAGTGGCACTAGCAGTGCAGTGCTCTTAGAATGTACAGTGCGTTCCCACAGTGCTACCTTCACTGCTGTCTGATTATCCCTAACAATATTCCATGCCATTAAATGCTAACTTTACCTCCTGGCTGCTGCCTCCTGCCTTCTGACTCTGTGGACCTGGCTACCCTTGACACCTCACACAGTGCATCACTGTACCCGTCCTTTGTGCTCAATGTGGTGTCCTCGAGGTCCATGTGTGGTGTAGCTTAGGCTAGCATTTCCTTGCTTCCTAGGGCTGAACATCTTTCCATCGTGTATGTAGCACTGTGTATCCACGCATCTGTGATGGACACATGGGTTCTTCCACCTTGACTTGGGAACATGGTTGCAATGATATGTTCAAATCTCTGCTTTCCAAAACCCAACCTTCTCAGTACAATTGTCTCCCACAGACCTCAAGAAAAGGTAGAGGTGGAGAGACCCTTTCAAGAGGGCCAAAAGTTAGCAGGGAGGACACCCTGGCACCACAAGCCATGGCCCACGGGGGCTCAGGATCCCTGGAGCCAGGAGTCTTTCCTGCCGACTCCTTTCTGAATAGGACCTGCCTGGCTCAGGACCCAGGCCTAGTGGGCGCCAGCTTATAAGACCAGCCATGCAAAATTTGCACAGACGCTACAGCTGCAACAACAAAGTGAGGACCTCTCAGAGGAGATACCCTGGCCCGTGTCACTGCTGCCTTCAGCCCACGGCTCCCACTCAAACAGGGCAGGTTACCTGGGTAAGGGAATATTCCCTAGACCTCGACAGAGGCCTGCCTGTGTGCACACCCCTATCTATTCATCTCAACAAGCAGAGAAGCATCCTGGATTCTCACAGACCCACGAGCTCAAGAGATCTGAGAAAACCAAACAAGGGAGGTGCAAATGAGATAAGAGAACATACTGGAATATCACCAACTCATTATGGGGGAGGTCTGCATCCAACAGAGAATGTATGTTCTTTTCAAGTTCTTGTATGGAATTTGGAAAAATTGATTGTTCAGGATAAGTAAGGAAATCTCTGCGTCTGACCTAGAACTGATATTAAACAAATTATACATTTGTTATGCAAGGCCACAATAAAATTAGAAACTGAAAAAAAGATAACATGTTTTTTACTTTATTTGCACAGTGGAAATTACGCTTGGAGCTCATTCATTACATAATGAAATTATGGATTTGAAAAATTGGTATTTAAAGGGAAGCTTGCCTCCTCTAATTGACATCATAAATAAGACTAACCTGACCAGATGGTTACTATTCTTTGGGAGGAGTTTGGAAAGGTTTGGAAATGCTTCCTAGCCTAGTATGCTCTGTGCAGAACAGGCAGAGATTGATGAGATCGTCTGGTCAGAGCCCACAAGGTCATAATGCTGATAGGAATGCAGACAGAAAATGACAAGTTCAAGAAGTTTCAATTGGGAATGAGGATGTATCAGGAATTGGGATAGAGATCATGTGTGTCATGCTCTGGAAAGGAACTTGTCTATATTTTGCCCAGGTCCTAAGACTGTGTGAAGCTGCATTTAAAGATGGAAGATTATTCAATCTAGGAAAGAAAATCTCCAAGTAGCTCCAACATTGAGGCTGTGGCATGGGCGCTACTGGCTGCTTTTAGCCAGATCTATTTGGAGAAGTAGAACCAAAGAGCCAAGTTGAATAATTTGAAAAATTCAGCGTTTTTTTTTTTTTTTTTTCTCATTAAACTTTGAACTGAACCCTCTGAAACTGCGCCCAAAAAACCTCTCCTCCTTTAAAATGTGGTGTCAGGTTATTTGTCCCAGAAATGGGTACATGAATAAGAAAGAATTAGAAATAGAAACTTCTGTGCTGGGCAGCTGAGTGGCGAGCACTTGTCCCGTATGTGTAAAATGCTAGGTTCAGTCCAAAGCACTGCAAAAATAAACAAACGAATATTATTTGTATGTTTGTTTTTTTGTTTTTAAATTACAAAATAAGTACCACACGGAAGTAGGTAATGATATTGAAAGTAAATATATAGAAAGAGATATGGAAGATCTACAATAGACAGTCAGTCCCATGTATCTTTGGAAAGGAGCCAAGGGACTAGGAAACTAAATAGAAAATCCCCAAAGTATGGCTCAGTGTCTGCCTAGCCTTGGGTTTCACTCCCAGAACCAGAAAAATAAAGAGGGGTGGGGAATGCCATGCTTTTACTCCATTCCACTATTGCTGGGGTATTTATAAACTGAATATATTCATACAGTATTTCAAAATAATTAAAATAAATGTAAACTAATAATTGTAAATAAAGAGGTAAAAATAAATTTTAAAGAAATTTTAAAATTTCTTCAATAATTGCTACTTAAATATTTTTTAACATAAAGGATAAAAATTGAAAATTTAGAAAGCATGTGGAAAGCTCTTTTACAGTAGGTGGATATTTAAAGCAGGACAGTTCTATGATTAAAGAGACAGGAAAAACACTCCTGAGGAAGACACAAACCGTTGAAGGCACAAAGAAAATACCAGGTTCATCTGTGAACACGCAAAACCTCTGAACCAAAAGAAGCATCACAAACACGTTCAAGGCAAATGTCAGACTTATAGCATATATAAACAGCTACCAGAGTTACACATAGACCATGTAAGGGGCTTCTGCAAAATTAGTGTATTTAAGGCAACCACTCAAACAAAAAATGGGCCAGAGACAGGCACAGGTCACAGAACATATGAAAATGGCCAAGCAGCTTTTGAAAGGATGCTGAGATTTCTAGTCATTTAATAAAAATGCAAATTTAAACAATAATGGGTGGAATGTGCCCTGTGCTCACTAGACTGGTACAAATGAAAACCCTCGGGTGCATTCACCCTGTAGTTTCAGGAACCAGCACTTCCTGCCCCGCGGGAGGGAAAGGGGTCCAAACAACCTTTTAGGGGCACCAGGGCCTCTCAGCTGTGAAGTGGAAATGTGCTTGCCCTTTGATCCCCAAGCTTGCTTCAAACAGCATGCCCTGGAGAAGGGTCTCCAGGGCACACCAAGACCCAAGCCCCTCCTAACACGGAGGCACTAACGGTTATCACCTTCAAGATCTGCACACTGAGGATGGGGAAGTTTCGGTACCAGGCCTCAAGTCACAGGACCTGTAAATAGGAGGGACAGTTTGAGTTCCAGCAGTGAATGCTTTACCTGCACCCTCTAGAGGATGCTGACTCACATTGCAGCCTGGGTGGCAGTGGGAAAGAAGAAAGTCCTAATGCAGCGCTAGAGAAATGCCAGTTCAAGTGGCATCTGGCACGTGCAAGGCTCTCCAATACACATTTATGGCTGGACACAAGCAAGATCCAGGAGTGGGTACTGGACGACCCTGAGGAACGAAGCCATGGGAGTGTGGTGAATGCAAAGGACACAGGAAGCAAAGCAACTGCACTGTCACCTGCCAGAGGGTAGGGCAGCAGAATGAGAGACACATTTTGTGTTTACAGACGCGTCACTCAGGGTCCAGCTGGGGTGAGCATGTATCCATGCAGCACGTGGGTAATAAAAGTAGCTATCTTTTGCAAAATGAGGAAATTTAATGAGACACACAGAAGTTATGTGAAGAGCACTGACTCACTGGAAAACAGAAAAGGGAAAAATTATTGAGCTGAGTTTACTTATTAGGATAAATGTACAGGGCTGGGTGTAGCTCAGTGGTGAGCACTAGCCTGGGTTCCTTCCCAAGTACCACAAAGAAATCAACAAATTTTAAAAGCAAACACAGAACAGGCAGGAGAATCCAAGAGCGGAGATGTTTGCTCTGATGATATTAAAATGCCAGATACACCAAGTAACATAGCACAGTGTAAAAGCCTTGCTTGTGGGGAGCGGGGCAGTGCAGGAAAGGTGGGCTGTGGTCCCAAACACACACACGTTCTTCCCAGCAGTCTTTAGTGTATTTCCTTCCTTCCTTTTTTCCTATTTCCACAGAGGAAAACAGAATTTTTTAAAAAATTTTTGTTCATTCATTTATTGTTTTTGGTTTTGGATTTTTGTTTATTTTGTTTTGTTTTCTGAGACAGAGTCTTGACATATAGTCCCGACTGACTTGAACTCACTTTGTAGCCCACACTGACCTTGAACTCATAGTGATCCTCTTGCCTCAGCCTCCCAAGTGCTAGGATTACAAGCATGTGTCACTCCTAGAACAGATTTCCTTTTGATGTAAACAATAATCCTCTGAGGTCCCCAGTTTAGCCCCCTGCCTTGCCGGGTTGCTGTCACCTCTAGTCTGTCTGGGATGTTTGTGAATTTCCCAGTGCTAGTTACTTAGGGAGCGTAGCATGTCCTCGACTAAGGGAGCACCATTATTTCCAAATCCAGCGGCTCTATGGCTCAGCTATCTGAGGTCTCCTGGCACCAGCAATGCCTGGCTGTGCCCATCCTGAAGGACCTGCAGTAGGTTAGAGCTCCCTCCTTCCCATTCTGAACCCTGACTCTTTTCTTCCTGTGTTATCTGTCCCTTTGGCTCCAATAGTAATAGAACAATACAACAACGAAAATAAAAATGTGACATCAATCCCAACTTCCAGGAAAGGGAGACCTGAGGACTGAGTTAGCCTTCAGTCAGCCCGTTAAACCTGCCTATATAACCAAGTTCCAATAAACACTCTGGACTGCAGGCTGGGGGCATTTCCAAGGTTGGCCACGCTCATTGGAACTGTCATACACTAACTCTGGGAGGTGACCCAGCCTGGAAGGAGCAAGCGCTAAGCCTGCCAAGACCCTGCTCCCTGTGTCTTCAGTTTGGCTGGTCCCAATTTGTGTTTACCCCTATAATAATCAATTATACCGTATGTGACAGCCGTTAGCAAGGTCCATGAACCATTCCAGCAACTCACTGAAGCTTAGGTTATTTCTCGAAACTTTCAAGCTTTAAGTTGGTGTCAGGACTGGCAGCAGCCCTGGGGATTGGACCCTTAGACCTCAAAGCTTGACTAAATATGGGAAACCACAGAAATAGAGTGAATATGAACACATGATGCCGTTATGTCATGTCAATAAAAAACTCACTTCAGACATAACACAGATTGACATGAAAGGACAGGAAAATGCATTTCATGCAAATAAATATTTATTATTATTATTATTATTATTTGTATTTGTATTTGTATTTGTATTTTTAGGGAAGGGTCTACAGGGTGTTCAGGGTCTCACTACTAGATTGGACTCATAGTGATCAGCCTGTTTACAGCCTCCAAAGAACTGGGATTACAGGCATGGGCCACCACACCCAGTCTCAATCGCTATCTTGACGCACCCCAGGGGCTGGCATGGCAGACCCGGGGATCAAGAAATGTTGTTTTTTAAAGCACAGAACTTGAGATGTTCATATGAGATAATTTCCAGCAAAGATAACTCCTACAGCAAAGGAGGCATAGTGCCTAATGACAAAAAAATCAGTACACCAAAAATACATGCTGACCCTAAATGTGCGCTCACCAAACACCAGGGTTCGCAAACACAGGAAGCAAAGCCTCATGGAGCTTAAGAAGGAAATAGAAAAACACAATCATACCTAACGTTATTAACATGCTACTCTCAAAGGTTGCAGCTTTCCTAGATTAAAACAAAATCAGCATAACTAAACAACACTGTAAGCCAATACAATGAAATTGACATTTATAGTAAACTTTTTCCAATAACATCAGAACACACATTATTTTCAAGGTCTTACAAAACATACTCTGGGTTTTAAAGTAAACCTTGGCAAGTTTTAAAGACTGAAATCATACAATACATGTTTTCTCCCCATAAGGGAATCATTACAGAAATAAACTACAGAGGACCGGCCTGATAGCACAGTGGACTAAAGCGCCTACCTCGGCAGAGCACAGTAGCCAGGGTTTGATCCCCTGCGTGCCGTGCCAGCCCCACCCCCAGGGCACGATGAGATCGTGATTGAGACTGGACATGGTGGTGCACCCTTATAATCCCAGCATTTGGGAGGCTGAAAACAGGAGGATCGCAAGGCCGATCCATGTGGTAAGACCCTGTGGCACATGCCTGTAATCCCAGTACTTGGGAGGCTGAGGCAGGGGGATCAGTGTGAGTTTGAGACCAGCCTGGGCCACAAAAAAAGTGAGCTCAAGGCCAGCCTGAACTGCACAGCGAGACCCTATCTCAAAAAGACAAAAATACATGGATTAATTAAATAAAATAATTAAAAATAAATGAGATCCTGTCCTAAATACAGAAAAAGAAAATAATAATAATAATAATAATAATAATAATAATAATAATACCTTTAGAAAAAAAAGAAGAAATAAAGTACAGAAAGATAACAGGAAAATCTCCAAACACTAAAACTTAAATAACACATTTTTTTTAATGAAATGTGGACCAAGAGGAAGCCTAAACTCAATTTTTGATGCAAATGATAAATTAAAATACAACTTATTTGAATTTGTGGCAAGCAGTTATAGCAGAACTGAGAAAGAGATTTATAATAGATTAAATACTTGGAGTGAAAAAGAGGAAAACTCTCAAACTGATAATCAAAGAATCTATAAATGGAGGAATAAAATAAACCTAAAGCAAACAGAGGAAATAATAATGTTGGCAGCAGAAATCAATAAAATCAAAGTCAAGAAAGCAGTAAAAGGACATCAAGCCAGGCATAGTGGCACATGCCTATAACAGGAGCACTTGTGGGGCTGAGGCAGGAGTATCCTTGTAAGTTCACTGGAGGCCAGCCTGGGCTGCAAAGTGAGTTCAAGGTCAGCCCGAACTACATAGTGAAACTCTGTCCCAAACACACACACACACACACACACACACATCAAAGAAAAGATTTCATAAAACTGTTAAACTGCTAGCAAGATTGACCAATAAGAGAGCACACAAACCACCAATATCAGTGAATACAGCAGGCATAGTACAAAAGGTACTGCAGGCATAAAAAAATGAAAGAAACCTGTGTGGCTGAGAAGCACAGAGGGTGTCCGGATGCGCAGAGAGAGTGCAGGACATTTCCTTTGTTTTCAATCTTCCTTGCTCCTGTCTCTTTTCCTGACAGGCGTAGCTAAGTCCCAACAGAGGAGGATCACCGTGTTTGATCCTAGATGGGGGACGTGGTTGTGCTACTAACCACACTGCGAGGGAAGCACTGTGGCTTAGATCTAAGAGTCCTCTCTGTTAGAGGGAAGGCCTGGGAGAAGTGCTGGATACTGGGGCTGGTCGGCAGGGGTGTGTTCTTGTGCCTGACTCCTCCCTTCTCTCTCTGCTTGCAGGCAACCCTGGGTAGAACACTTTTTCCTTCTGGGGCCTCTTTGCTGTGCTGTTTCTGCCCTGCGAGCCAATGACCAGGGACTGGAGTGTGTGAGGTTCCCTCCTCTAGGGTGAAAGAGAAGCAGAAGAGAAGTAAAGAAATTCTTTACTGCTCCGTGTGGGAGGGCTTCCGAAGAGAAGCAAGGGCCCTCAGGGAGGAGGCAGGCAGACAAAGAATTTATAGGGATGGGTTGGGGGTGGAGCTTATATGGGTGGTAGGACATTGTAGCAGGGGCTATTTGGGGAAGGTTCTGTGAGCATGTAAAACTAGAGGACATTCAAGGTCAACCAGGGAGAAGAAGACAGAAGTCAGTTTGGGAGTGACACGTCATCAGTTTTGGATCCCCATGCCATGCCGGCTCACTGTCAGGGGGACCTAATAGACTTCTGCATGGGCCCAGACCCATCGGAATGTAAGCCAAAATAAATTTAATCTCCTTTACATTGTAGGTGTCAGGTATTTTGTTCCACTGACAGGAAAGTGACAAAAGAAAGCCGCATTTCTTGGTTGGAAGGCTGAAGTGCCTTGAGGACCCAGGAAGTGCCAAGGGAGGGAGGAGTTTAGAGCACTAGCCCCCAAGGTCACTCATGATCCCCTGGACGCTGCTCCTTTTGCTATGGTGTTGTGTGTTAATTTAACTGGGCACAGGGAGCCCTTGATCCGAGTACATCCAAAGGCTATGTTTCCGATTGTGAAGAGAGCACAGTGGAGAGACACATGGTGTCACCCACTCACACAGTGTCACTCCAGACACTCTTGACACATCACTTACACTAGATCTGCATGGATGTGAGTGTGTATTTTGAAACATTTTTGGAAAACTAGTGAACTTAATGAGATCACTTTATTTCTTGTGCTATTCCAGGACAATGTGGGCAAAGAACAGGATGAACTCCAGGATTTACTCTCTGATCAAGCTTCACAAATCCCTGAAAACTTCTGATTGCCCTGCTGCAGGCCTGCTGGCTCCCGGCATCGCTGAGAATCTCATCCTGAACTGGCTGCACTCCCAGGCCTGCACTGATGGAGAAAGAACAGGTGAAGGAAGAGGCAATAGGGCAGGATGGGTGGGGAGATCGTGGTGGTAGAGCTGAGGACGTGGAGCCTCTACGTCCTGAGGAGTTGCCTTTGCCAATGCAGGAGACCTTGCTGTGCCCATCTGGGTCACCTGCCCTGCAGAAGGAAGCTGAAGTGTTCTGCACGGAGGTGGGGCTGCGCCAGCTGGTGTGGGTCTGCTCAGGACCCAATCCCCCATGAGCTTCCAGACCCAGACAGTGGGTTATTATGAGGCTAACCAGGCTTTTACTCCAGTTGCAGCCTCTACGTGATGTGGCGGCTGAGCAGAGTGACAGGTCTGCTGGAGCCCCATGAGCAGGGCTCATCTGGCCAGTTCATCTCTCTTCACACAGAGCAGCTAAGCTCACAGCGCACCTTTGCTGTCCACCTCACAGCACTCCCGCTCTCTGCACTGACGTAATTCAAGTCCCATGGGTCTCATCTGACTTGGTCTTTTCATGTTGCTCCAGGACAGTGATGACATTCTTTTGATTGAACCAAGTGAGCAACAAGCAGTACCTACTCCAGGCTTACTGGGACCTGTCTGCATCAGAGAGCAGGAAGTCAGGTTGTCAAGAGCCCAGCAGCCTTTCCCCGTGGGGCTCCTGGTAGCCTGGAGGCCTGGAGTACGCTGAGCCATCGCTTCAGCTCGGACTTGTAGTGATCCTACTGTCTCAGTCTCCCCAGTACTGGGATTCCAAGCGTGGGCCACCATGTCCAGTTTCAGTGGCCAGTACAGCATGCTGCCCTCAGTAGGTAACTGGTCCCCTCTTGAGAATCAGCCTTTGGCCTGCTGCTGGGCTTAGTGGAGCCAGAATGCTTAACCACATGTCATCAAGGTACTGTGCAGGCTAACCTTCCCTCAGGAGCTGGCTGTCATCTGAGCTACCTAGCCACATAGCTGGGCAGGTATAGCAGCCTCTGTATTAGTCACTTTCTGGTTGTTGGGACACAGTGCAATTTACAGAGGAGATGTGTGTGTAGGGGGGAAGTGATTTGGTTCACAGTTTCAGAGATTCAGTCCATAGTCAGCTGGCTCCACAGAAGGAGCATCATAGTAGAGGGACATAGTAGAGCAAAAGGAACTCATTTTACAATGGCTAGAAAGCAGCAGAGCACAGAGGAAGGGCCAGAGAACAAGGGACCAAGACCACATATAGTCCCCAGTGTCACTACCCCATGACCCGCTTCCTCCAAATGGGCCTTACCTCCTAACAGCCCATTCAGTGAATTACCCCACTGTTGAGGTTTGTGACCCCTCAACCCCACCAAGTGTCTCACAAAGCAGTAAGGTTGAAAATCAGAGTAACTGGCACACCTTCTTCATCGAACAGAAGTGGTATGCATGAGAAGAGGTCTAAGTAGGCCCTCGAGACCCAAGTGACATGAAGTGACCCACTTCTAAGGTTTCCATCCTGCTACAGTCTCCCTCTTTCTGCCTGTACCTGGGACCCCACCAAGACCTCCTTATGACCAATCAACAGAAGAGATGACTTAGACTAGGTGTACACATAGCTTGGCATGACATGCAGGCACCACCCAAAAGTGGACAGCTGCAGCACCATGTGCCCTGGGGAATGTCCCTGTAGGACAATGATGATGTTGATTTTTCCCTGTGGGAAGAACTCCAGGCAGACAGCTGGTCATGCACATGACTTGAGAGGAGAAACAGCACACATGGGATTATATACATGGGCTGTGGCCAGTGATTTGGCTGGAAGGCCAGGGACTTGGAAGACACATAGTTGGCATATTGGTGACAAAGGAATTTGATGAAGCAGTATAGAGAGAGACCTCTCTGAAAAACTGAACACATGAAGACGTTCATGTTTCATGTAAATGCTCACATTGAGTGACTGCAGAGGAAGAGTTTCATAATCACATAGATAAGCTGACTTCCTCTGGGGACATGAGTCAGCCTATTCTCCCAGCCACCTGTCACTGCCAATGACCCATAAACTGGAAATTACACATGGGCTCAGCAACATGGTGCTCTACTCTCAAGGCCATGCTGGCTATGACTACCACTGAATGCCCAAATCCCATCAGCAGAGACCAACACTGAGTCCCCAGTATGTTACCATTCTTGGGTGACCAGGCAACTACCTGATGGTAGTTGCTACACTGGACATTTTTATCACAGAAAGGGCAACAGTTTTTTCTACTTGGAATGAACACATTTACTCAATGCAATGCTTGAGCCCAAATTATCACCCAGGGACTTAGGGGTTGCCTTATCCACTGTCATGCTATTCCACATTGCGTTATGTCTGGTCAAGAAGCTTTCACAGAAAATGGAATACAACAGTGGGCCAATGCTCATGGGACTCACCGGTTTTATATTCCCTACCCTCATGAGTCAGGGGACAGATAGAACACAGTGGAATGACCTTTTGAGGGCTGATAACCAGGAGTCAGCACCTAAAGGCTGGGGCAAGGTATTCCTGAAGGCTTGATATGCTTTCAGTTAGTATGCAGTGTTTGGTACTGTCTCTCCCATATCCAGGAGTCACAAGTTCAAGAGTAAAAGGGTTGCAATGGGAATGATACCACCATTATCAAAAGTGACCTCCTAGCAAAATTCTTGATTCTTATTTCATTAGCTTATGATAATTTGCCTGGGTCTTAGCTCCAGAAGTGGGGGAATGTTTCCACCAGGAGATACAATACAGACCCACTGATTTTTTTTTTTTAAAAACATGTTCAATTTTTTAAAAAAATTTTTTATTTTATTTATTTGTTTGCTTGTTTGTTTGTTTCTTTATTTACTTATTTTATGGCTGGCTCAGCCTGCCCTGGTGGTGTGGCTGGCGCAGCATGTGGTGCCGGGGATCGAACCACAGTCCCTGCAGTTGCCTGAGCTTTCCTAAGAAGGCGCTTTAGACCACTGAACCATCTCGCCGGCCCCCTGACCCACTGATTTTTAAGGTTAGACTGCCCAGCCACTTCAGTTTCCTCATACCTCTCAATCAACAGGTAAGGAAGCCAAGAAAGCAGCTGGGCATGATGGTGCACACCTATGAACCCAGCACTCTGGGAGGCAGACAGGAACACTACAAGTTAAAGCCCAGCCTCATCAGCTTAGCAAGAACCTGTCTCAAAACAAAAACAAAAACAGGGTTGGGAAGATATCGTGGCAGTCTAAGCATCTGCCTGGCAAGCACAAGGATCCAGGTTTGATCCCCAGTACTGCATGTGGTGCTGGCCACTGAAATCAGGCATAGTGGCACATGCCTATAATTCCATCACTGGCAAGGCTGAGACAGGAGGATCACTACTAGTCTGAGCTGTGTACCAAGACCCTGTACCAAATAAATAAAAGATTTCTATTTAAAAAGTGGGAATGTAACTCATTTTAAAGGTCTTGGATTTAGTTACCAGCATCACAAAAAAAGAAAAAGGTTAAGAACATGTCTAGAATATGGG
Source organism: Capromys pilorides (assembly GCA_004027915.1). Classification (NCBI taxonomy): domain Eukaryota; kingdom Metazoa; phylum Chordata; class Mammalia; order Rodentia; family Capromyidae; genus Capromys; species Capromys pilorides. Next base: position 25,201 of record PVKN010002929.1, read on the forward strand.
ATTTCTCTCTCTCTCTCTCTCTCTCTCTCTCTCTCTCTCTCTCTCTCTCTCTCTTGACTTTTTGAGACAAGGTCTCATTATGCAGTTCAGGCTGGCCTTGAGTTCACTTTTGTAGCACAGGCTGGTCTCAAACTTGCACCGATCTTTTTGCCTCAGCCTCCCAAGTGCTGGGATTACAGACGTGCGCCACCATAGAATATGGGATCTCTTGGTGCATGTCTTAGTCTCTTCATGTGCTGTTGTGACTATGGCATAATAAGAAGCTAATGGCAAACAACAAGAAGCTCATTCAGCAAGACTCAGGTATGGTCCAGACCCTCAAGAACAAAGGCTTGGGTCTGTTATGGTTTATGTCTAGTTGTCCACCCAAAGCCTCATGCAATCATGGGGCAGGGACTTCTAGAGTTTGGGACTTGAGTCATGATCCACTGGGATTATGTGTTTTAGTACTGATGGGACTATGAGTCTGAGTACTGCTGGTATTACTTGACTCTTGACTCACTGGGATCATGAGTTTTAGTACTGATGCGGTTATTGGTCTGAGTACAGCTGGGATTACTGGTGTGGCCTAAGGTGGATAGGCTAAGGCAGAGAGCCTGAATGTAATATAAAGAGAGACAGAGAGACAGACGGTGGTTGTTGCTCTCTGCGCCCTGGTTGGTTGGTTGCCTCTGTTGTGATTGTTGCTGTTCTGCTGACATGAACTGGATACTCTCTGCCCTGTTCCACTCAGCCTTGAGCCACCGAATATGGACTGAAACCTCCAGTACTGTGAGCTAAATAAACCTTTCCTTCCCTCATTTTGAGTGTTGGGTATTTGTCCCAGCAATGAGTAAAAAGTAACTAAGACACGATCTCTCCACCAGCAAAAGCAGCATCCAGCTGTGGCTGAGAGGAAGGGAACACAGATGTGGAGGTTAGGGTCATTATGCGAGCCTGTGGCTGCCTACAGACAAGGACTGTCCTTGCTGTGGGCCCTTCTTCTTCATTTGGTACACGCGTTTGCACAGATATGCAGTTGTGTGTCTGGAAATGTGCAGGTTTTGAAAGACAACACAGCAGGAAATCTTCATGACTTGAGGTTAGGAAAAGCATTCACATAGGACATCAAGTATAAAACCCACAAAGACAAAAATTAATAAACTTATCAAAATTAACATAGCTTGGAAAAAGACTGATAAGACTTCAAAAAGACAGCACTAGACTGGGGGAAGATTTTTCCAAACCACACATCCAATTAAGAATCTATTTTAAGAATACATATAGAGAACCCTCCAGGGGCTGGGGTATGACTCAGTAGATAGTATTTGCCTAGCATGCACAAGGATCTGGGTGTGATCTCTGGAATCACAGGAAAAAAAAAAAAAAAGTCTCAAAGTCAAGTTAGAAATCATTCAAATAAAAAGTGGGCATAAGTCTTGAACATAAACTTTACCAAAGGGGATAATATATATGGAAGACAAATAAGCATGTTTGATGTTCAATCTTAGTAGTCACTATGATCATGAAAATTAAGATCGCAATGAAAGGGCTGGGGAGATAGCTAGGGGAACAAGTGCCTGCCTGGCAAGTACAAGGTCCTGAGTTCAATCCCCAGTTCTGCCAGCCACCCCCCCACAAAAAAAATCCACAATGAAATGCCCTCATACTAGAATAGCTAACATAAAAATACTGGCTCTAGGTAGGGGATGTATCTCAGCAATAGAGTGCCTGCTTAGCATATATCGGGTCCTGGGTTAAAGCTCTAGTAGTCCCAAAAACAATAGTACCAATAACAATACAAACACTAAAACTGGTGATGCTGGTGTTGGTGAAGAGGACATCCTGAAACTAATCCATTGCTGAGGTGAGTGTTAAATGGCACAGCCACTCTAGAAACAGCCTGACAGTTCTATTAAGCTCTGTAGCTCAGCCTCCTTACTCTTGAGTTTTACTCTGAAGTAACAAAAATTTTTGCCACAGAAAAACCTCTACAGGACCAGCAAGATAGCTCAGCAGACTGTGCTTGTTTTGGCAAGCACAGGGATTGGGATTCCCTGATACCACATGCTGTGATGGCACCAGGCGTGCTGAGCCAGCCAAAGAGATTGGGTGTGGTCGCACATGCCTGTAATGTTAGTGCTGGGGAGGCTGAAAACAGGAGGATCACTGTGAGTGCAAGCTGCATAGTGAGACCCTGCACCAAATACATTTTTTTAAAAAGTTAGTGTTTAATGGATACTACGGTTCAGTTTGAGATGACAGAAGTCCTGGAAAGGACTACACAGCATTATGAATACAATTAATGCTCCTGAACTGTAAAATGGTAACTTTTATGTTTTGTATTTATGACTGTTAATTGTTATGGTAAACACAGGTGCCTAAATTAGTGAAGCAGAGTTCCAAGGGTGTCTGGGTGGGTTATGGAGGTGTGACGTTGGGTACTATGTATAGTCTTTGTTTCCTTCCTCTCTGGAGCTGTTCCTTGCTCTGATTTTGGGCTACATTAAAGTGAGCGCTCTACCATGCCCTCTGCTCTACAAAACCCTTTGCCATATTCCCACTTTTCACCCAGCTAATCATTGACTAAACTCTAAAACCATGAGCTAATAAACCTCTCCTCCTTTAAGCTGTGAGTGTCAGGTATTTGGTCTAAACAACAGAAAAAATATAGGAAACTAGTACCAGAGAAGTAGGGTTGTTCCTGTTACTATGCTGTGTGGATCAAAAGCCTTTGGAGATGATTTATGCTAGTTTGGAAAGGTTTAGAGATGTGGACTAGAGAAGCCCTAGATTTGCAGAAGCCTAGAAAAGCAGATTGATAGGTGTTTCTGATTGGAGTTTGGAAAGAGTCTGATTAGAGTTTAGACAGATTTGGAGGTGTGGACTCGAAAATCAGAGATTGATGGATGGTTCTGACAGGAATTCTAAAGATCAAAATATTGCTATAAATGTGGACAGCAAAGGCCAGGCTTAGGAGCTTTCAGATGGAGATTTCACTGGTAATTTAACTAGGAGTCATGCATGTTACATTGAGCAGTCTGTCAACATTTTGCCCATATCCTGAGACTGAGAGGTTGTGCATGGGTGGCAAATTAATTGATCTGGTGAAGAAAATTTCAAGGTAACCCAAACTCCAGGCTGAGGTATGAGTATTGCTGGCTGCTTTGCCATTTTTATAGTAAGAACTGGGGCAAGAAAACTGAGCAGAAAAATTTGAAAAACTTAAACTTTGGCTCAAAGGGAACCACATGTACAGTTGCAGGCAAAGTAAGTGTGGTTGAAGAGATTAGCCCCATTAACAAGAAACCTAGCATGCAGGAAACTCTGTGTTTTTGTTTTTACAAAAAATAAAAATAAACTATGAATCTTGTGCAGGAAAGGAACAAAGATGACTTTTAAAGAAACTCAGAAATCAGCTAGACTACACCTATCACAAGCCCAAATGTGCAAGTGTAACCTTTCATTTAAATATATAGTCCTAGAGAAGAAAAGACAGGGAAAAAACAGGAAGGGGAAAAATCATGTATGTATATACACAGGATAGCTAAGATAATTGTACTACTAATTTCTATTGGTTTTTTGAATGTATTAGTCAACGCTTAAAATTCTTACTTTGACCAATTTCACGAGTCTATTTGTAATCTGAACAACTACATTGAAGACAAAAATGCACAACATAATAACCACTGTTGAATACCTATCATTTTCTTTTTCTTTAAATTGTGTATTGTTTCTAATGTCTTATCCATTATTTTTCTATTCTCCTTAAAATAAATTGAGTTAATAACCAAACAGTCCTGGGTCCTCTGCTTGAGAAAGGCCACCAATTCACTTAACCATGCTCACCTATTCAGGCACTCAGAAGCCATGGTCCAAGGTGGCTATTGCTCCACTTGGCAGCAGTCCTTGGCACCATCCCTATAAAGCAAGTTTTTCAGGCATAAGTTGTGGGGCCATGAAGGCTTCCACACATTTCAAAGGAAGGCCTGAGTAGCCAAGCAAGATGCTCCTGAGAGGGCAGCTTATGTAGCCTCATGGCAGGAATGATGCAAAAGATGGAGACCTTAGAAAACTGGAGATGCCAGGGCTGCCTGCCAATGAAAGCTGCACACCGTGATCAGGGCCAGCCTGAGAGGCCCACACCATAAGGGCGGACATCCAAGCTCCCTGGAACTCAGATCTCGCCAGTATGTGCCTTGGAGGTGAAAGATGCAGCCACAGAACGCAACATTTGCTCTGATGGGATTTGGTCTTACTTTGATCTGATTTTTTTCTATCCTCTTATTGCTCCCTCAAATGGGAATCTTTACTTCATGCATAGTCCCCAAAGGGACTATATAACACGTTCTTTTTGTGTTGGTGGGGAGGGTGTTGCAAGGGGTCCGCAGCTAAGAGTTTGCCTTGAGTCTCAGACATTGACTTCAATATTTGAGCAATGCTGGAACTGTTGAGACTTTGGTAAAGGAATAGTGTGCTTTTGGTTCTATATAATAACAGTTGATCATGTCAGGTAGAATTATGAACTTGTTATTGCCTTCATTTTTACATTAAGTACAGTTTAAGGGGATGGGTCTGGGTGTCAAATTCGTAATGGGTAGTGATATTAATTGTGACTATCTACTTGACTGAAATAAGAGATACCCTGGGGATTAATAAAGCATACTCCTAGGTGTCATGGGCATGACCTTAGGGAGAGTCTATGGGATTTCTACCCCTTTCCTCTTTGATACTCTTCCCTACTCTGTTTCTCAGATGCCATGAACTACTCGATCACACCCTTCCATCATGATGTTCTTGTCTTGGAGCCAGCCAACGGTGAACTGAAACCTGTGAAAAGATGAACCAAATTAAATCTCTAAATCATCGGTATAGGGCAGTGACTGTGAAACCTTTAGAGACTGAGTGCTATGCAAAAGCTTAGATGAGCTGTGGCTGGTGAGCCGCAGCTTGTGATATCGTTTCAAAGCATGCACATGGTGCTGTTATCCAACGTTCAGCTGCTTGGTGATGCCTGCTGCAGCATGTGTGCCACAGGTTTGCCACCACAGGTTAGTGTATTGTGTCCCAGTGATGGGAAAGCTGACCAAACAGTGTCTTATACCTTTGTCCTAAAAGAAAACAAGCTCCAACCCAGATTGATGTACCCTGCAAAACTGTCTTTCAAAATTGATGGGGAGGACTAGGAAGATAGCTAGGTGGTCTAAGTGCCTGCCTGGCAAGAACAAGGACCTGGGTTCGATCCCCAGTACCACAAGCTGTGCTAGCCCTGCACTGTGCCAGCCACCAAAACTAGGCACGGTAGTGCATGCCTATAATCCCAGCACTGGGGAGACTGAGACAGGAGGTTCACTACGAGTCCAAGCTGCATAATGAATCCCTGTACCAAATGAATGAATGAATGAATAAATAAATAAATAGATTAAAAATAAAAGAAAATTGATGGAGAATAAGATACTTCCATAACAGAGAACACCAGAGGAAATTCATGAACAACAAACCAACACTCCAAAATGTTCTCAAGGACATTCTAGAAAGAAATAAGTACTACAACTCCATGAACCTCGAAGAAATGAATCCACCAAGCAAGGCAAACAAACAAAGGGGAAAAGGGGAGAGTCAACAACAGGAAAATAACATGACAAGGACAAGTCAATATGTATCAGTCACAGCCATCCAACATAAATAGTCTCAATTCAATAATCAAATAAACAGACTGGCAAAATGGAAGACAAATCAAGTCCAATAAAATGATGCATATAAGAAACATATTTAATTCAAAAAGAAACTCATAGACAAAAAGTCAAAGGATAGAAAACAGTACTCCATGCAATAGAAACTCAGGAAAAATTAGGAGTGACTATTCTATTTGCAAAAAAAGTGGATTTCAACCAAGACTTACTAAGCAAGAAAAAGAGGGTTATCACATCCTTGTAAAGGGGACAATCTAAGAGAAACAGATAACGATTATAAATATATATGCAACAAATACCAATGTAGCCAACTATATTAAACAAATATTAATGGACATGAAAAATCAAATAAGCACCAGTACAAAGAATATAGAAACTGCAAAAGATATAAACTGATTCTTAGATACATATGCATTACCAGTGCTGAATCAAGAAGATATAAAAATCCTAAATAAATCAATACCAAGCAATGAAATTGAAGATGTAATAAAAATCCTACCAACAAAGAAAAGTCTAGTCCTTGACAGATTCACTGGTGAATTCTACAAGAAATTTAGAAAAAGATCTACTACTGCCACTTGTCAAACTGTTTAATAAAATTGAAAGGGAAGCAAAACTCCAAAATTCACTCCTGGAAGCAAGTTAGCCTGACATCAAAACTAGACATGGAGGCCAGTCTAACTAATCAACATAGATGGATAGAGATTGTTATGGTTTATGTCTAGTTGTCCCCCAAAGCCTCATGCAATCATGGGACAGGGACTTCTAGAGTTTGAGACTTAAGTCATGAACCACTAGGATTATGTGTTTTAGTACTGATGGGACTACGGGTCTGAGTACTGCTGGGATTACTTGACTTGATCCACCGGGATTATGTGTTTTAGTACTGATGGGGTTATTGGTATGAGTATGGCTGGGATTACTGGTGTGGCCTAAGGTAGATAGGCTAAGGCAGAGAGCCTGAATGTAATATAAAGAGAGACAGAGAGACAGACGGTGGTTGTTGCTCTCTGCGCCCTGGTTGGTTGGTTGCTTCTGCTGTGATTGTTGCTGTTCTGCTGCCATGAACTGGATGCTCTCTGCCCTGTTCCACTCAGCCTTGGGCCAGCTGAATATGGACTGAAACCTCCAATACTGTGAGCTAAATAAACCTTTCCTTCACTCATTTTGAGTGTCGGGTATTTGTCCCAGCAACAATTAAAGTAACTAGGACAGAGATTTAGCTGAATGGTGTAGAACCTGCCTGGAAAGTGAGGTCCTGAGTTCAATTGCCAGTATGCCTCCCCCGCCCCCACAAAAAAACCCTAATGGACATAGGTGCAAAAATCTTCAATAAGATACTGGCAAACAGAGTGCAGAAAACATCAAAAAGATTATATATCATGACCTAGTAAGATTCATCCCAGGAATGCAGGGAGAGTTCAATATATGCAAGTCAATAAATGTAATATACCAAATTAACAGAGCCAAAGACAAAAACCATATGATAATCTTAAGAGATGCAGAAAAAGCTTTCAACAAAGTCCAGCACCCATGATAAAAACCCTACAACAATTGTAATAGATGACCTCTACCTCAACCTTGCAAACATCATCTATGACAAACCAACAGCCAATATCATACTAAATGCACAAAAACTGAAAGCTTTCACTTTAAAATCAGGAACACAACAAGGATGTCCACTTTCACCACTCTTATTCAATACAGTTCTTGAAACTTTAGCCAGAGCAATTAGACAAGAGGAAAAAAAAAAAAAAAGGAATAAGGATAAGAAAGGAATAAGTTGAATTATCATTTTTCTTAGAAGACATAATACTGTACATAGAATACTCCGAAAACTCTACCAAAATACTTCTAGATTTAATAAGCAAATTTAGCAGTATAGCTGGATACAAAGTTAACAGCCAAAAAAAAAAAAATTAATCTTTCCTCTACATGAATAACAGATTGAGAGAGAAATTAGGAAAGCAACACCTTTTCAACAGCATCCAAAGAAATGAAATACCTAGCAATCAACCTAACAAAGAAAGAAACCTCTACATTGAAAACTACAGTACTCTGAAGAAGATCAAAGAGAATTTTCAGAAAATGGAAATACATCCCTTGCTCTTGGGTGGGGAGAACCAAAATACTGAAAATGGACATACTTCCAAAATTGTTATAGAAATTTAATGTAATTTCAATCAAAATCCCAACAGTATATCCCATGGAAGTAGAGGAAGAAATCCTAAAATTCATTTGGAACCAGAAGATACCTGATAGTATCTTTAGTGAAATTGAAAGGGAAGCAAAACTCCCAAATTCAGGGGTGCAAGATAGCAGGGACCAGGGTTCAATCCCCTGTACCACATGCCACACTGGCCCCACCCTCAGGCAGCCACACAGTCTGGGTGTGGTGGTGCATTCCTATAATCCCAGCACAGGGGAGGCTGAAAAAAGGAGAATCACTACAAGAAAGAGCTGCATAGTGAGACCCTGCACCAAATACATAAAAACAAACAAAAAAACCTCCCAAATTCAGTGGCAAGTCAGGAGACATCAAAATCCCTGACTTACAATTATAATATAGAGCTAGGCATGATGGCATAGGCCTGTAATCCTAGCACTTGGAAAGCTGAGGCAGCAGGATCAATGTGACTTCAATGAGGTCAGCCTGGGCTAAAAAATGAGTTCAAAGTCAGTTGAACTTCATTGTGAGACCTTGTCTCAAAAAGACCCAAAAAATTATATTATAAAACTACTGTTGTTGTAGGTAGCTGAAATAGGTAGAAGTATTATAGGCAGTTTGACAGGGCCAGGCCCTCAAGGATGACATGGAAGACAAGGTGACTTTCCAACTAGAAACACACTCCTCAGCAGTGGGACAGATCTCAAGACAAGAGTAAACAAAAGCAACTACATACTTTCTTAAGGGTGGGCATCAGGGATTGATATGCTAAATAAGTATCAATCACCTTGAAAGAACCCGGAAGAGTCATCAGCCCAAGCTTAATAGGTGGTGTTCTTGCCCACTTGTTATGTGACTTGCCTTCCCATTGGATCCCGATTTTAATCTATTTTACCTGAGCAATGGCGCTTGTAATCTCATTGGTTGGCCAGTTTTGTCCCACCTCATACCCACCTAAGCGAGTTCCCACATCTTCTCCACAACCTTAGATCTGCCTCACCTCTATAAAAGTGCCTGGAAGAGACACTCACTTAGGATCCCCCTCTTGTCCCTCTCTTGGACAGGAGCTTTCTTTCCCTCAATAAATATGTTCTGCTCATTACCTTCGTTTGTTCCTAAAATTCATTCTTCGGCTTTAGAGAACATGAACTCGTCCCAGGTAGTTTTAAGGTTGGGGATCTGGTTTTCCCTATATCATTTGGAGGTTCTCTATTGGAGGTCATCCACCCCAGATCAGTTTTTTCTTCCTGCAACACTGTAATTAAAAACAGTACATACAGGTAAAAAAAAAAAAAAAAAAAAAAAAGGCTGGGTATGGTGGTGCATGCCTGTAATCCCAGCACTTGGGAGGCTGAGGCAGGAGGATCAGTGTAAGAGTTCGACCAGCCTGGGCTACAAAGTGAGCTCAATGTCAGTCTGAACTGCATAACAAGACCCTGTCTCAAAAAAACAAAAACAAAAACAAAAACAAAAAAAAACCTTCCCAAAACAGAACCAAAGATCAGTGGAACAGATTAGCTAATGTAAAAGCAACTCCACACATACTTATCTAATTTATCTTTGACAAAGGGGCCAAACAGATTCACTGGAAGAATGATAGCCTCTTTAATAAATTGGCTTTCCAGTTTCCAGAAGATTAAAATTGGACCCATATTTCTCACCTTGTTTTAAACTAAAATAGAAATAGTTTAAAGATCCAAATATTAAAACAGAAATATTAATCTGCTAGAAGACAGAATAGGTAGAACTCTTGAGGACATTGGTGTAAGCAAAGACTTTATGAATAAAACGCCGATTTCACAGAAATTCTCACCAAGAATCAGCAAGTGTGATCTCATCTTATTAAAAATCTTTTGCATAGCAAGAGAAACCACCAACAGAATCAAGAAGAGACAACCTACATGGCAGAAAAAAAAATTTTGCCAGCTCCTCCTCAGACAAGAGATTATTATCTACAACATACAAAGAACTGAAAAAATCAGTTACCCCAAATTTAAAGACCCAATCTAAAAATGGGCAGCTGAAATGGACACTTCTCAGATAAAGAAATTCAAATGGTAAATAAATATATGAAAAATGTTCAACATTATTGGTCATTTGACAAATGTAAATTAAAACAATACTGAAATTCTATCTCACCCCAGAAAGAACAGCTATCACCAAGAAATCAAACAATCACAAATGCTGGAGGAACTGCAAGAAAAAGGAACCCTTGTCTACACTTTGTGAAAGTGTAGACTGGTACAGCTGCTGTAGAAATCGGTATGGAAATTCCTCAAAAAACTACAACTAGAACTAGCCCAAGAAAAATCCAGGTCATCCAGGTATCTGGCCCCTTCCACTACATTCTAGGACCAAGCCACCTGGGAAACACCAGCCACACAGCAGGATCCCTAAGTAGGTCACACAGGACAGACAGACAAGACTAGCAAGATAGAGAAGTCTAAAATATGAGCCAACAAGTGATAAGTTAGGTGAACCACTGTTGTGCTCAGGGACAAAACATATGTAATAGAAACAGGTGGATGAGGCCACCATCTTTTTCAAAATATAATTTTATCTTGCTTTAATTTCACATTTTCTTTTTCACTTTTTCTTATTTTTCTTTCTAGTGTTCTCTTAGAAAACTAATCCCCTGGGGCTGGGGAGATAGCTCCGTGGCACAAGTGCCTGCCTGGCAAGTGCAATGTTGTGAGTTCAAACCTCGGTCCTGCAAAAAAACAAGCAAACAAACAAACAAAACTAATCCCAACTCCCAAACTTGGAGACCAAGTTCAGATAATCCCTTGAAAACTTCTTCATTCTTTCTTTTCTACCCCTTTCTTTAGTTTCCCAAACCTTGTGTGACCATCTTTTGTCCTCTAGCCCTGCTTCTTTTTAATCCTTAAAACTTTTATTTATGTACTTACTTATTTAATTGATACAGTCTCACTACTCAGTTCAGACTCATAGTGAGTCTGAAGCCTTCTGTCAGAGCCTCTCCAGTGCTGAGATTACAGGTGTGCACTACCGTGCTGTTTCAGGGTGAGCATAGCACACCTGGAGTACTAGGGCTAACATGGCATGTGGTACCAGAGATCAAACTCAGGTCCTTGTGCTTGCCAGGCAGGCACTTAAACCACTGAGCTATCTCCCCAGACCCCTGTTTCTACTTCTTTTCCAGTTGTTTTTGTTTTATATACCAACCTCCTAAATTTTCCCATCGCAGAGTAAAACCACTCTACCAAGATGAAATACTTTGCATACAAACTCCTAATTTACAATCAGTTCTATTATATAAATATAGACTTTGCTCCTACTGTCTAAAGTGCAAAATCAATAGTTACCACAGTTAGTCAGTTTCTAAACTGTGCTTGTTGCTATTGTCATTCCTAATTGTACTATTTTAGCCTGGGTGCTATCACAACTGTTGCAATCAGTTGTTCTTATTTCTGTAACAATACTGGGAAGCTCTGGGGTAATGATTTCACCACAACCTACACCAAGAGACTAGGGACTGAGCCAAACATACAAACATCCACTCTTAATTAAATGGGAAGGTAAGATCTTGGGATAGGCACAAATCAAAAATCTCACACACAGAAGTCATTCTTAAGAACAGACTTCTACTGAGGCCTTGATACTAGTGATAGAGTCACCTACTACAAAAACTAACAAGGATCATCAGAGAAAACAAAGTAAAAAAATTTCTTTTTGAAATAGAAAAATGACAAGACAAAGGAGCAAAATGCAATCTCCTGGACCCAGAAAAAGTCCAGAAGACATTGATATAGGAGAAACTGGAAGACACACATCCAAAATTTCTGAAGTAATAGCAACTGAAGTAAAGAAACAAATTCAGGAGTCTATAAAGGAACTCAGATCAGAAATTACCTTCCAGGTTAAAAAAAGGAAGTGGCAACCATTATGAAGGAACTTACTCAGCATAGCTAGAGGAGATATAGATAAAAAAAAAAAAATGAGTTTAGGAAAAGTATGGAAACCTTGAATGAACAATATAAGAAAGAAACAATACATGAAATGGATTTTAAAAAGATATCCAGATATCAGATATGCACTGAAAGCTGGCAAAACCAGTTGAATGAAACTGAAGCTAGACCCTGTAGACCCTGTCCTAAAAAAAAAAATGGGCCAGGCCGATAGATCAGTGGACTAAAGCACCTGTTTAGGCAGAGCACAGCAGCCAGGGTTTGGTACCCGGCATGCTGTGCTGGCTCCACCTCCAGGGTGTGCTGAGATGGTGATTGAGACTGAGCATGGTGGCTCATGCATGTAATCCCAGGTCTTGGGAGGCTGCAAATAGAAGAATCATTATGAGTCTGACCTACATAGTGAGATCCTGTATACCCTGCAGACCCTGTACCAAATACATAAAAAAAGGGATGGAGATAGACTCTCACACCTTAAAGACAAGGTTGCTGCTAGTGATCAGAAAAGGAAAAATGTCTTAAAAATAACAAGGGACTAGGAAATAATTCAACAGCTGCAAGATGGTGTAAAGGAAAACAATGACTGTTAGGTGTCAGTGAAAACAGGAATCAACACAAATGACATTAAAAGTCTATTTGTAGAAGTAATAGCAGAAAATTTCCTGAGCGTGGAAACAGAATCTGACATTCAGATAAGTAAAGCATATAGAACTCCAACTAGCCATGATGAAAATAAATCTATATCCAGACAAATAGCTTTTAAAAAACAAAAAAATTAGCACTAGAGCTTCCATATGACTCAGCTATTCTACATATTGATATACTCCCGGAAGAATCAGAAGTATCATATCACAGTGATACATGCATACCCATGTTTATAGTAGCAGTTTCTAACAGATGTATATTGGAACCAGCCCAAATGCCCATTAACTGATAAATGAAAATGCAGGGGGTTTTTTTAGACCATGGAGTATTACTCTACCTTAAAGTAGGATAACCTTGAGATTTCTGGATAAGCAGATGCATCTTGTTGAAGACATACTCTAGAACTAACTAGACACACAAGGGTAAATATTGTATTGTTTCTTTGCTGTGAGAAACTGAAAGTGTAACTAAGGACCAAATTATATAACAGATATTGTAAAATAGGAAGAAAATTTTAGAATGGAAGGGAAAAGAAAAAAGATGATGACAAAAGGAAAAAGTGAAACAAAGCTGTTTTAAGTATGGAAGGAAAGGGGATTGGAGAATAGGGTGACCAGTGAGATAGCTCAGTGTTCCAAAGTGCCTGCTTAGGCAAGCTTAGGCAAGTGTGCAGGGACCACAGTTTGATACCCAGCACCACATGCTGCATCAGCTCCAACCGCAGGGTGGGCTGAGCCACCTTCCCCCAAAAAAAACTGAAAAAAGGAGGATGAGAATAAAGAAGTCAAGTTGTATCATGTATAGGTACAAATTCCCATAAGTGTTATGGATACCCAAAATGTACCAATAAACATAAATTTTAAAAGACCCTGATTTAAAAAAAAATTGCTGCCTACCTGGTTTACATGTATAAAAACATCTTTCAATCTCTACAAATAAGTGGAAACCTTAACTTAGAATGCCCTAATTTTGCTTTAAAAAAAGATTTAAGATCATCCAAGATAGTAGATAAACTGGATATAGTAGTACATACCTCTAATCCTAGAAATTCATAAGCTAAGACAGGAGGATCAAAGATCACCGTGAGTTCAAATCCAGCCTGGGCTGCCTAGTGAGTTAAAGATCTGCCTGAACTATATAGCAAAACTGGCAGCTTACCATCATCAGGCAGCATCAGGCCTGCCAGTGCCAGGCCCGCCAGCACCAGACCCGCCAACTGAGGGACCTCAGGCCCACCGCCAGCGCAGCCTACCGTCATCAGACAACACCAGGCCCGCCAGTGCCAGCCCCGCCAGGTGAGAGACCTCAGGCCTACCTCCAGTGCAGCCTACCATCATCGGGAAGCGCCAGGCCCGCCAACGTGAGGCCTGCCAGTGCCAGACCCACCAGGTGACACTTCCAGCCTGCCGCCAGCACAGCCCACCATCATCACCCAGCGCCAGGCCCACCAGCCAGTGCCAGGCCCACCAGCACCAGGCCCGCCAGTTGAGACCTCCAGCCCACCACCAGCACAGCCTACCACCATCAGACAGCGCCCTAGGCCCTCCAGCTAGCACCAGGCCCGCCACGTGAGACCTCCTCTGGCCCACTGCCAGTGCATCTCATCACCCAGTGCCAGAACCGGCAGGTGAATGAGAACCCCTCCCCCAGCCTACAAGCAACTCAGCCAATCCACAAGCCTGGACCAAAGGAACAACCCACGGGCACGCAGTCCTGCACCAAAGGTCACAGCTATTCAGAATGATACAGACAAGGAGCAAAATGCAATCTCAGGTCCCAAGCCTACCTGAAACAAATACAGGAGTCACTACCATACAAGAAATTGGGAATCATGCAGCCAAACTCTCTGAATTCGTAGCATCTGAAGTAAACAAACAAATGCAGAAACGTATAGAGGAACTCGGATTGGAGGTAAGCTCTGAAGTTAAAAAAGAAATCTTTGAAGTACTAGAGACTGAAGTTAAAATACAGCTGCAGAAAAGCATAGAGGGAATGAGATCAAGAATAATTTCTGAACTTGAAAAAGTCATTTCTAAATTAATAGCAACTGAAGTACAACAGCTGCAGAAAGGTAGAGAGGAAATGAGAACAGAAATAAACTCTAAAATAGAAACAAAAAAGGATGACTATAATGAAAGACTTAAGTAATATTAAAGAAGACATTGATAAAAAATTAGAGAATAGAAAAATGATGGATTCCATGACTGAGCAATATAAGAAAGAAATAGATCGCATGAAACAGTATCAAAGAGATATACAAGAAAATAAAATCTCA
>PVKN010002930.1:0-39885 GCA_004027915.1 Capromys pilorides
CAAATATTCAAAAAATATACAAATAGCTTTCAGTTAAACACCAGTGTCACTAAGTGCACTGCTTTTTTTTTTTTTTAATTTAAAGAGTTTCAAGTACATTCAGATCTGATTTTTCTGCTAAGTTAATTGTGGGGGGAATTTTCTAAATCTTCTAGTGTTAGAGCTTAGAGGATTTGGGAATTGAGAGTTAAAGGATTATAGACAGGTTCCAGCAAGGTGAGACTCCAATATACCTATTTTGTAATGGCTTTTTAAATAACTACAACCTTCTTGTTATTTTTCAATTATATATATATATATATATATATATATATATATATATATATATTTGATAGAGTCCTACTATGCAGCTTGAACTCACAATGATCCTCCTGTTTTCAGCCTCCCCAGCACTGGGATTACAGGGGACACCCAGACTCCATCACTGGCTCAGCACCCAAGGGTCAGGGCTGGCCCAGCATGTGGTACTGGGGATCGAACCCCACTCTCTACCCTTGCTCAAGCAGGAGCTTAGTCCACTGAGATATCTCACCAGCCCTATTTTTCAATTTTATATCTGTCAAAGTTAACACATACAAATAAATTTAATCATTATTCTTCAGGCTAATGTGAGTAAACCACTATATAGGAACATACAGGAAGAGCTAAATAACAGTGTATGTAAAAACATTTTGAAATTGGTCCTTTTCTAAAGTACAATCAATAGTAGATTAGAACTAATGGCAAAGATTTTTTCCCACTTGGTATTGAATTAGAAGGCAGCCATGTGGTAAAAGCTATGAACATTATCTGGCCCCAGGCTGGCACACTCCAGTCCCACAGTCCCTGGTTCTGGCAGGCAGGAAAGGGTCCCCCAAGATCCTGGGATGCTCCTCTTTCCACATCATGGCTTCTCTGGAATCAGGGTGCATCTTCCACTCTGTGTGGTGCCCAGATCGATGGGCAGCAGTGGTTTGTTTGTCTGTTTGTTTATTTTGATTCCTTGATGATACGTGGATGAAGCATTGAAAGAAACCTCAGTGCAACTCGGTGGCCGCTTTAGGGAGCTAGGGCAGTCCGTGGTGACCCGGACTCACACGCCACCTCCAGGGTGCACTGGGGCCAGCCCTGCTCCTAACTCTGACTCAGGCACTAACTTCCCCGGGTAGATGGCGTCACTGCTCATGTATGACCTGGCGGGGGACAATCCACTCTTGCGAGTAGCTATGCATCCAGCTGCACAGTGGCACAATATGTAGGTGATGACAAGGAACGTGCCAACAAGTCTTCTGTGGGCTGGACAACACAGGCGAGGGGTGCACCTCCATCCGAGCCAGTCCTGGAAAGATGGAATGAGGCGGCAGGCCAAGATGGCTCTACTACATATACGATGTCTGATCCCCGCAATTTTAATTGCTGTCCGATTATCTGAGCCAGAAGACCGTTTAGAAGGACAACTCCACAGACGCAGAAACTCACAGCAGAGAGGCGCAGAGGTTCAAGAAAACAGATGTTAGGACATAGTTGAATTTATCCGGGGTACAGTGCGGTCCCAACAGTGACGAGAAGGACGGCCTTGCTGGTCTAGGCAGGCTGGGAAGGATGCTCAGAAAAGGCGCTGCAGATGCACAAGCCGAGGGTGGAGGCCTCACAGCAGTGGTCCGGGGCAAGAGCTCAGCACGTGCACAGGACCAGAGCAGGCTCCTCCCACGATGCCTGTCCTCAGAATGGGATTTCCCATATCATGATTGAGACACACGAGCAACCCCATGAGAACTAAATTCCCCTGAAGAAATTGATACAAGGGAGAAGACTCGCTTCAGGGCTGTGGCCCATGGCACTGAAGCAGGGCAAGCAGGAAGGTCACCAGCTGGGATTCCGATGGAGCTCAAAGAGCAAAACCAGCCCTGCAGTCCAGCTAAGCAGGCAGGGCCCTAAGCCATGTGGGACAAGACGTCTCCATTCCCGGGTCTCCTCTCCAGTGGCTGCATATGACAGCTTCTCCTGTACCACGTCAGTTGAATATTGGACATTAGAGTAATTCAGGTGCAGACAAGACCAGCTGACACTTCGTAATTGAAGCAAAGAGGAAATTTCTTAGGATGCTCCTGGCAGTGCTCAGAGCAGACGGGAAAACTAAAGGACAAAGACTGGAAGTGGGCTCATGCCCAGATAGACTCTACATGCAGAACATGCACTGTAGGGTTGTGCATTTAAAGGCCATCACTGGACCAGATGAAATGTCCCCCAAACATCCAAGAACGTAGTAGTTTCACATGAGGACCATTTGCTGGGCTCTGGCCTCAGGTCCACAAGGCTCGGCTTGTGGCTTTAGTTAGGTGACAGCACGTGCTGTCACCCTCCACAGGCAGCCCAGGCTTGTTCTCCCGGAGCTAGCAGGGTTCTTGGGCTCCAGCCTTAGATCTGCGCTGTGCTTGCTTCTATTGCATTCCATTAGAAAGTAACCTCAAAGTCCAACTCGAGGTCACATGACAGAGAAGTGAACGTCACCTCCTGATGGCTGGAGTGTCAGAGTCCCATGACAGGGTGCCCAAGGACAGGGCTAACTCGCCACTCATCCACGCCAGCATGAGATCTGGGAGGGAAACCAGGGACTTGAAGAAGACTCGAGCTAATGCGGAAGCAGTAGTGTCCCCTGAGGAAATGTCAGTTTGGTTAGAAAATGGAGTGGGCTAAGTGACAGAAGGGAAAGAAGCAAAAAGGAAGGAACGGGGAGAGGGAGGCCAAATGTCTGTTGATGTGTTGTTCCTATCTGGGATTCAGTAGAAATAAATGTCTTCTCCCATGAGCAAACGACAATAGTAAAGCCGGGCCTCTTAGCTTCCCTTCCTGTCATTGTGTGTCACCAGAGACAGTCCCGTGTGCCTCACTGAGGACCCAAGTAGATGTGATCCAGGGACTCTGGATCCAGTTGTCAGCTCCTTCCTGAGTCTGTGGGAGGCCAGCAACACTTCCTGCTCTGGAACGTTCCAGCCCTCGCTAGTCACTCCTGTTCGCACTCTAAAGTCCCTGACACCCAAGCTGGCTGGGGCCACTCCAGGGCTGTGCAGTGGCACGGTGCCACTTGGTGGATGAGGCAGGGCATTCCTGACTGTCTGCTGGATGTGTGTCACGGAATTTCTCTTCCACGCCCAAGTTCCCCTCTTCAGGGTGAGGCTACAGATACCTCAGTCTGTGGCTGTGAGCCGCGTATGAGATGGTCTACCTGGGGCACGCGCCACACGGCCTCCTGCATAACCCGCATCCACCAGCTTCGCTTGACCTCTGCCACCATTGTTACGCTCATTGACATCCATTTAGCTCCTGTCCTCCCCCAAACCTGTGCTTTCTGAGTATAAGCCCACAAAAGCAGTTAACACACACACGCACACACACACACACATACACACACACACACACACACACACACGTTAGAGTTTTCTTCCTTCTAAGACTGGTATCTGAACATATACTGACTTTTACCAGTGGTCAGATAAAGGTTAATCTCTCTCTCTCTGGCAAATATTTGCCAAGGGCTTCCCTTGTGGACTGTCTGGTGAGCTCACCTATGGTTCTGATTTGGAAATGGGCCCTCGCTTTGTTACTCCAGGGGCTCGCTCTGATCTGCACGGTGGTTTTGTACCAGTTAGTTGACCAGCAGGAAATGTCTATCATGGGCGGGGACAGAGTTTAATAAAAGAACAATGGAAACATAGTGTTATGGTTTGTATCTAGTTGTGCCCCCAAAGCCTCAGGTAAATCATGGGGCATGGTAGCTTGAAGAGCAACTCACAGCTCAAGGGGCGGGGCCAGAGGACCAGGGCGGAGCTTGAAGGGCGGGGCCATAGAGGAGGAACCCTTCAACTGACAGCACGACCCCGCCCCAGGGTTGGTGGCCTCTCTTAGAGGTATGGAGTGGAATATCCTGGACAAGGCACATCCCAGCCTCTCCTCCAGATTCTGTAGAGCAGGGGCAGTGTCTTGAAACCTCCAGTAATTGTGAGCTAAATAAACCTTTCCTTCTCTCATTTTGAGTGCCGGGTGTTTTGTCCCAGCAATGTGAGAAGAGTAACTAGTATACATGGAAATTATATTTTTAAAAACATCCATTAATACCGCAGTCACCTGAGACTAGCCGCAGAAGGGGTCCTTTGGTTGGGGGATGTGAGATTGGTGGCAGCTTGGTCAAAAGAAACCAGTGGAAGAAATGTAACCACCTTGCCTCCTCCTTCCTGGCCACGTCCTTCAGGCAAACCCGAGGGGAAGCCAGAGTAGGATTCCATGGAGGGTCCACCTCCAGCTCGGCCCTGCAGGGCTCAGCTTAAGAAGGAGGCTGCGGAACTGAGGTGCGGGTCCAGCAGGAGACACCTGGTATGAAGCCCTGAAGATGGAAGGAAAACTAGATGCATGCCATCTCCCTGCTGGGGCAAGGCCTCGCTCTGCGAATGGCTTACCTTAGGTAGGACCCGGACCCAGGAAAGACGGCCCAGGGCTTCACCATCTCCTTCTCTGGCAACGGTGCCTGTTCCATTTCCTGGCTTGTTTCATCAGGGAGGGCTTGGATGTTTAGGTAGGAACTGCATTACCCTCTGAGGTCTCCTAAGGAACCAGCCTTTGCCCGGATTTAACCGCAGGCCACCTGGATGGCACACCATGCTATTCCCACAGATGTAGTTCTAGTATACTCTTCTGAAACTTTTAATTTTTAATTGAATACTTGGAGGTTTTATAAGTGGCCCTGAAGGCCTTCATTATCTTCAAAAGTCAAGAATATAACTATATTTGTCCTGTTCCCATGAGAATGGGGGACAAAGGCCGAGAAGGCGAGCCCTTGTCTATGTCCTCACACACCCCTGTGGGCTTGGGTCACCCAGACTTCTGCATCTTGTTTTATGTTTACCGTTCTCCTACGCCAAATCTTGTAATAGCAATGTCTCCGCTACCCATATATCTTATAACACCAAGCCAACAGGAGCTCACTCAAAAGAAGGACTCCTTCTGCACTTACACATTCAACATGGCAGTGCCTGCATGGAAAGCCAGGGCTGGGCCTCTGCCGCGCACCTCGTTGACTGACTCAGGGGAAGCACCTGAGCAGTCCCCTCTCCCCACTTGGAACCCCGCTGTCCTTTCATGTTTAAGCTGCACACTCCTGAAGCAATGCACCCTCTTTTGATCCTAGAGGTAGAACCCGGGGCCTTGGCACTAAAGCAGCATCCCCAGCCTCTCCTTTTTTCTTTTTTTTAAAACGCAGACTTACTAATTTTCTAAGCTTAGGTTGGGCTAGAACCAGTTCCCCCACAACAAAGCTCCTTTGTGCACCTCATCTCCCATCAACCTCATATTTTATGAAAAACCAGAGCCAAGCTTTTTTGCCCTTTCACTGACAAAATTCAGCCAAATGCAATGGTTTTCGCCAAGTTACTCAATAAGCCAATACCGGGACTCAAAGCCAGCTCCCGCAAAGAGACCTAAACCATGATCCTACAAGACCATAGGCATCGTACGTAGGAAGGCAAACAATGGCTGAAGTTTTTCTGTATTTTAGGAAAAGGATGAGTGTAGCAATTTCCATATTGGAGAAACTTAATATTATTGTTCTTGGTTTTTTCTTTTGTTTTTACATATATTGATGTGTGTGTGTCTGTGTGTATATATGTGTGTGTGTGTGTGCACGCGCATGCACATGCTTACTCTATTTCTCTAATGGGTTATGTTCTAGCAGTAGCCAAAGATTGTAGGATAACATTTCTGCATGTCAGGACAACAGGGCTGTGGAAGTGACCTGAGTGTCTCCTTCTGGGGACAAGAGTCACCACCCTGCTTCTGTCTGCCTAGGAAACAGTGAGCAAGAAGGAGCTGGAAGACACGGAAATGGTCTCGCTGGCCTTTCTCACTGGCCGGATGCCCCGGCCCGCCCCGCCCCACGCGCAGGCTGCCCTAGGCCATATTCCAGGGCAGGTGCTCTGCGCATGCCCTCGAAAACCACGCCAACACCTACCTTTCCCCAACTTCCGGTACAGCCCGCCTCACGCCCTCTCTGAGCAGAGAAACTGTTAGCTACTTTATGTCCACAACTGAGTAATTCCAGACGTGATTGTTTGAGAGCTTAGAACCTTATGGGATCTAATGCTGGCTATGCTTAAGAATTCTATCTTTTATCCATGCCTTCCGGGGACCCAACACAAATCCCTTCCTTCTGCAGTCTCCTGGAACTTTCCGCAGCTTCATTTCACTAAAGTGCTGTTGCACAAGCCTGCTCCACAGCCCCCACCAACCCTGAGTTGGTTTTTTTGTTTTTGTTTTGTTTTTTTTCTTTTGGCTTTTTGAGACTTGAGTCTCATTAGTAGCTCAGGGTGGCCTCCGACTTCTGGCGATCCTCCTGCCTCACCCTCCGAAGTGCCGGGATTTCAGGTGTACTACCACACCCAGTCTTGAGTTGGGATTTTAAAAAATGTATCCTTATCGTGAAAATTCCATACATGCTATAGAAAGTACCAGATAAATGCTGATTGGCTTATATCCAGTTAAACTAATATCATATGGAATTAGATATGTCAACAATGTAATTCTATCTTTGATAATAAGTTTCATTTGATTCTGCTTTTGGAGAGTGGGAAAGACATGGGGTGGTTCCTCGGGTACTCAACACACGTGTGTCACCAAGCCAGGCCAGCTGGGCTCTGGGGTGTGGCTGCAGTGAGCTCCAGAGGTTCTTGCCTTTGAGAAGCATACATTCTCCTGAGAAAAGGTAATGGCAGTTACTACCATGAACAAATGAGCACCAGGCAGTGGTGATGCAGAGAGGATTAGGGGAAGCTCCTGTGTGGGAGTTCACGGCTGCTGCTTCAGATGGGGTGGCAGCCAGGGAAGGCTGGATGCCAGGAGGTGAGGGGTGATGCACGAGCAAAGGTGAGACTGAGGTAAGAGAGTGTGCAGTGAGGCTCGCTGACAACACGGCTTTCCAGGAGGAGGAGGCTGCAGGAGCCAAGGCCCTGAATTAGGGCTTTGGGCACCTCCAAGGCAGCTAGGAGGCCAAGGTGGCTGGAGCAGAGGCTGTGATGCCACATGAGGTGGGCCGTGCAGAGTCTCTGGGACTTCACGAAGTCTGGGTTTTGTTCTGAGGGTAACAGACATGGTGATGGCTCAGGGCAGGCTATAGCACCACCTGACTTCTATATGGAAAGGCTAATAAGTGCTGGCGATGAACCCAGGCAAGGGAAGGCAGACAGCTGGGGCCCTGGCAGGGTCTAGCTGGGCACCTCACAGGCTCGCATGGATGGTAGCACTGTAAGCCATGCAATATTCTTAGCATGGGAGTGAATTTTCAAAGTTTGTGCCAACAGATGAGAGAACAGGAAGACATATTCCCATTGTCACTCTGGGGACATCCTTTTCCAAGACCTGTCACAGTGTTAAGTCAGGGAATGCCCAAGTGTAAGAAGGTCCTGGTCCTCAGGTAGCAGCCCCTACCACTTGGTGACAGGCTGCATCCTCCCATTGTTCCTGTCACCTATCCCAACCCACCATGGCTGCACAGGGGCGGTTCTATTGTTTTCACTCCTGGGGATTCAGCCTATGGCCTGTGCCCTGAGTCACATCCCCAGCCCTTTCGTTATTTGTTTCTATTTTAAGACAGGGTCTCGTCTCATAAGTCACTGAGTTGCCCAGGCTGGGCTCAGACTCACGATCCTCCTGTTTCGGTCCCTGATTGCTGGGACTACAGGTGTTCACCAGCACACCTGGCTCTGCACACCTGGGCTTGTGGACAAAGTGTCCCCTGCTGGTCCTGACGGCCACCTTTGCTCCCATGGCCCACTGTGCACTCGAGAGTAGGACAGCTGTCCGCCAAGTCTCCAAATGCTCTTTACTGTGGCCCCATCTTGTCTCCTTCTCGATGTTTATTGCTAAAGGAAGCACCCTAAAGCACAACCATCAGTGGCAAATTAGAGTGGCACCACAGAGGCAGAGAGTAAACATAAAACACCTCAGACTGATTCAGAGCAAGCCGGTGGAGCCCTGGCTCATTTAGTTGACGGCTGCTTATCCCCACAGCCATGCTTCATGATGTCCTTGATTTTCATTTTAGTCATTGGTAATCTGAGACCCAGAGAGGCAGATGAATGTGTCAGCGTTGGTAGAACAAGCAGGCGCCTTGTGCCACACAGTACTCCAGTGTTAAATTCTGGCAGCGTCTATATTTTGATTCCTCTACCTCCTTTGTCTATAAGGTGTTGAGTCTGACTCAACACCTGTTTTATAAATAAAGTTTTATTGACACACATCCAGGCTCATTAGTCTATTGTCTGTGGAAACTTTTTGCACAATGAAAGAACTGCAAGGAGCTGCAGAAAACACATGGCCCTTAAGGCTTGAAATATTTGTTGTCTGGTCCTTTTCAGAAAAAAATCCCACCTATCTTCTTACAGATAAAAACCATAAAGTATATCACAGTTAGTGGGCTGTGGCCCACGGGATACACGTAACCTCTTCCTTTCCAAAAGGAGCAGGAAAATGTAAATTACAAAGAAATAAATATTCCTTGATTGAGTCATTTTAAAATTCAAGAGATTTTTTTTTTTGAAAGATGCAAAAAAGACTAAGTCACTCAGCTATTTACTGCTCAAGAAGGGTGAGTCCACTCTTTCCATCGGTCCTGTAAGTACAGGCACCGGTGTACAACCATTTACTGAGTGTCTACACCAAACTCATCCAGTTTGTGTAAGAGACACAGCCCATCCCACAGTGAACGAAATCGGGCACACTTCCTTCTAAACAGAGCTCAGACCCCAAGGACAGAGGTAGTCATTCACCCAAGAACTTTAACATTTTACCAGCAGGCCGGCGAGATAGCTCAGCAGACTAAGCACCTGCTTAGACAAGCACAGGGACCGAGGTTCGATCCCCAGCACCACATGCTGCACCAGCCCCACCCCTGGGCGTGCTGAGCTGGCCACTGAGATGGGGCATGGAGGTGCATGCCTGTAATCACAGAGCTGGGGAGGCTGAAAACAGGAGGATCGCTACAAATCCGAGCTGCATAGGGAGACCCTGCACACAATCCATAAAAAATAAAAATAAAATTTTACCAATGAGAGAAGGTTGAGGAGAGGCTCCTAAGGACATGATGCTGGAGATAAAAGGGTAGGCAGATGAAGGACAAGCATCAAGCAGCCCAGGAGGAGGGAACAGCACACACAGAGAGCTAGGGACAGAAGCGAGCCGGCAGGCCCTGGGGAATTCACAGCGCCATGCCACGCGCTGGGAGAGCAATGAGCAGCCTGAAGATGCAGGCGTTTCTGGGTGTCCTGGGCTTAGGAGCCCCAGCTACAGAGCTGCCCTCTGTCTTTAAAAAGTAACCAACAATTCCCTGGTTCTGCCAAAAAAAAAAAAAAAAAAAAAGTAACCAACACTGGCAGAGCTTCAGGGACAGTCCTCTCCCAGAACAGGAATGTTCATCTTCGCAAGCTTGCGTCAACATCGAATCCCTTCCGGCCGCGCGAGGTCTGACCTTTGTCAGACAGCACGTGCCTGTTCTCTCTCTCACAGTCACCTCTGCCTTCAGACCCCGGCCTCCACAGGCTGGTTGGCGCCGGGCAAACAGTGCATGCAGCACTAAGACTGACGCCTTCAGCTTCACTTTCTTGATGAACTGTGTTGCAGACCACACCTCTGGAAGCTTTCTGCACCATGAGTCACCATGAGTCCGTCCTCCCTAAATTCACCTTTTCCTCCTCCTACTTCCTTCCCTCACTTTGTTTCTAAGGCCCTGACAGGTCAGGCAGAAGTGACCGCAGCAGATGAGGGCGGGGCTCTAAGAGTGAGGCCGCAGAAGGCTGACAGATGCCACTGGCTGGGGAGAAGCAAAAAGAAAGAGTAACTGTTATTTTGAAAGAAAATGGCTACTTGGTTCCGTTAGACTTTGCTGATTGCAACCAGCGGAAACCAACTCTGATATTTCCAGCAAAAGGGTAGCATTTGACTTGAAGACCCGGGATGGAGAAAACTGCTAGGCAAGTAACTTGTCTGAGGAAGGCGCATTCCCAACAGAAGCCGCAGCAAGTGCCAGGGTCCTGCGGCCAGAGCAAGGCTGGGACTAGAAGGAGAGCAGGGGGCGTCAGCAAAGGGCACGCGAGGGGCTGACCGCACAGGCCTCTGCAGCCTGGGGACAAGTCCTGCTTCCACTCTCAGTATGAAAAGCCACAGCGTGCTATCATTTAGACCCAAATGTCCCCCAAGGCCTCATGTGCTCCTACTCAGCGCTTCTGAAAGGCGACTGCAAGTTAGGGTTGCAGGCCGGACCGGCTGCCAGGAACCGGGGAGTGGCCCACAGGGGCCTGTCATGACGGTGACGCTAGAGAGAGATCAGACCTTAATAAGCAGTCACTCTGTGTCCACCACTGTATCGCCTCACTGGGTCGTGTTTTTAATGGTCACCATGATAGGTAGAATTACTATCACTCTTCGGATGAGTGGGGTGAGGCTTGGGGAGGTAACGCGACGCCTGGAGAGTCACACAGCAGAGACGTGGTGAAGGCGGAGCTCCAAGCCCTGGCTCAAAGCGCGGGCTCTGCGCAAGCTGGATTTTCGTTGCTGGTGTTGATTCGCCCCTGGGTTTCGCTTTTGGTTTTGGCGCGGCTTCCGGTTGTCTGGTAACACCTGCGACCACGCGTGGTGGACTGCGTTATTCTCTGCTGCCCCGTGGTATAAAGAAGAACCTTGCCTCAGATGGTAACCAGAGGACTGAAGCAATAATCTCGCGCCTTCCCCTACAAAGTTACACAAACGCGGGGCTCAGAAGATCCTGGCGGGCCGGGCCACCGCGGGAAGGCGGGCTGCCGGGACTTCTTCTTCAGCAGCCTCATTTGTGAGCATCATCGGGGATGCTCCCGGACTAAGGAATCAAAAACAGCCCTGTGCTCAGAAGCGGCCCGCGCACCCTCTCTCTGTTTATCTTTCCTGGAAACTGAACTTCAGTTCAGTCCATGGTCACAATGTGAAATCAGATTCCGGAGGGATCAGGTTTCCGTCCTTAAAAAATTCTGTCAAGCCCTGAGGCTGACTCCGACCCTTCTCCACCAGCGTTGGCCTGGGACTTACGGTGTGGCCATCAATCCTGGCTTCCTGGACCCCACAGATGCTAAAATACAGGGTTCTCTTGGCCAGAAAATGTGTGGGGCAGCAGGGCTGCAGGGAGAGGTGCCCAGCAAGGAAAACGGCACCCCACTGGTGTCCCGGAGCAGTTCTGTTAGCTGCAGAATCACAAGCTGATTTCCCCTGCCCTCAAAGTTGAATTTCAGAGTTGGAAATAGATTAAAAATGGCCTCCAACAATCATAAATACAGCACTATTTATATTAGTAAGGCTTTTTTCTTCAATTTAACAGCACTGATTGAGCACTGCCCTCATAAAAATTGCTTGTTTAGTAGTTCACTGCTGGTAAGTAGTGAACGAAATACAGTGACGTCGTTACTGCACAGCCCTACCATCCGGGAGCAGGCCCACGCTGTCCTTTCTCTGCCTCTCACCTTAATCTTGAACCCAATGTTTATCATTTCAACCAGTGACTCTGTGGTACGCAGGATGTTTGGGACAAGCAGCCTCCTAGGTGACCAGTGACCCCCCCACCTCCTGGAGTCCCTGTCCTCTGGCTTTCCTGGTGGGATGCCAGTGCCCGTAGCAGGTGCCGAGGAGATGCAGGACTTCTTTGTGGATACCTGGGTACCTGCACTCTTCTCTTTCTCTTGCATTGCTCATCTTGGGCAGAAGCAAACTTCCATCTAGTTAGGAATCCTGCAACATAAGGCAAAGCTGCAGACGCCAGCTCATCCCTAGGCACGAAAGCCAGTTGCTGGGATACCTTGGGAAGAGGCTTCCAAGCAGATTCCTCAACTCTCTGGCCATTGAGAACCGGATATCCAGTCCACAGCTACCCTGCAACCCTGCAACCCTGCAGCCCCGCTAGGGATCTGAGCTGCTGAGTAAAGCCACTCTCAGATTCCTAATGAGAGAAACTGTGACACCATCAGTACTTGTGCTTCTCAGCACCCAGATTCTGAATTAACATGCTATACCTAAGTGGCTGCACATATACATTTTGTATACAGTTTATTATCTTATTTAATTATGCCATGGGTCTTGCAGTCCGTACATGCATTTTGTGTGACAGCTGTGCTTGAACAATGTTAGGTATAAAGAATCATAACTCTTTACTTTCTGGAGAATAACTCCTCTCCTCAAAGACACTCACTCAGTTCCATTTTGCTGCTATGATAAACACCGCTACAGTGAACATCTTTTAATGTAATGCTTCTGTTTTTTAGCTTTTTTTTTTTTTTTTAATGTATTTGGTACAGGGTCTCACTATGCAGCTTGGACTCTAGTGATCCTCCTGTTTTCAGCCTCCCTAGTGCTGGGATTATAGGCATGCACCACCATGCCTAGACTTGGTCACTGATTCAACGTGCCTGGGAGCAGGGGTGGGGTCAGGGATGGAACCCCGGTCCCTGTGTTTGCCTGTGCAGATGCTTAGTCCATTGAACTATCTCGCTGGCCTTTAGCTGTCATCTTAACATACATCAGGGTTGCCAATAGAGTAAGGAATCAGGTTGGAATTCTGGATAAAAGGGTAGATGTGTTTGCATTTCTCTCATTCCATATTGCCAACTGCTCTTTGGGAGATAGGATAAATCAGTATGCTACCACCAAAAATGTATGCAACATCCACTGCACCATACCCTTGGTTGTTGCTAAGTTGTTAGGCAGAGTATTTTCTTGCCTGCCAGATGCTAAAAGGAAATCATTGTCATGGTCATCTTTCTTTCTCTACAGAAAATGCAACATGCACAGTGGTTGAAATGCTGGGATGAGCCACTGAATATTGCCTTGAGGCAACGCCACCTACATGTCCTCTCTCTGCAGTGCTTGGAACAGAGGCTGCCAGCTGCCTGTGCTGCAGAGCATGGGCGGTGTGGCCAGTGCAGCTGAGGGGACTTCACTTTTATTTCATTCTATTTTATTTGAAATAGTCATATGGAGTGTTAGATGACCACATTAGGCTGCACAGTACTGGTGGATTAAAGGGAAAATTAGCCTTCTGTTAGATAGAGTTGGAGTTTGAGGCTCTGAGGTTTTCAGATAGTAAAGTCCCTTTTCCCTCTTCTTTGCCTTTAAGTAAGATTTTCTGTGAGGCTGACATTTAAGTCAAAATAATTATCTCCAGAATGGAGATATCAACTTGAGTGCCCCCATGAAATGCTGGGTACTGTAGAAGGACAAGCTCAGAGGAATCTGATGTTGGTGTTGGAATGCAAAGGTTCTTAGTTGGGGGTTATGTATTTATGCCTTTCATCTCATCCCTGCTTCTCGCTAACATTTCTACCTAGGGATCTCCCAAGCTACAAGACTTGCTACGAGGCCCAGGAAGAAAAGGCGGAGGGAGAAAGAGAGGGAGGGCAGGAGGGAGGGAGGTGGGAGGGAGGGAGGGAGAGAAGGAGGGAGGGAGGGAAGATGGCTGGAATGATAAAAGTCCTAGCTCATGTGCACAGTGTGTCTATTAGGGATCAGAATTTGGGTCCACGCCTTTACCGGCAACACTGCATCCCTTTCAATCCTGTAAATAGCCTGAAGAGGAAGGTGTCATTCATTCCTGGTGTTTGGCAGACGAGGCACCAGCGAGTATGTAACACAGCCCATGTTTGAACGACATGTGTCTGTCTTCCAGCTCGTCCTAACCCACCATCCCGCCTCACGCCACGGATCTGTGGCTGGGAGAACCATGCGTTATTTACACACTGTCAGGTTGTCATGGCGGTGATTGAGATTTTTCTCCCTCAGGTAGCTCTAGATGCTAGGGGGAAGTTGCCGGAGAATGACAAGTCCCTCCGTGCGTTCCAGCAGTGGTGTTTTTACTTCCTGTCGCTGACCACCTTCTAATGTGGCAGTGGGGTACTAATGTGCTTAACTGTTTGCCTGGGGCAGAAAGATAAAGCTTCTGGCACACAATTAAAACCTTGTCTTGCCCAATTGGGCAACTAATGAGATCAGCAAGACTGGAAGCTGCCTAGTTAAGGCATAGTTTGTATCCCGGATCCATTTCAGGGGGCAAGCGACACAGTGGCAGAGTGGTGTTGCCTGTTGGGGCGATTGGAGATGCAATTATGGGGTCCCCCAAGCCATCCTTGGTTGGCCATGTGTATTTACACAGACTCACACCACTCTGCGCACAAACACTTGCATGGGCCTGTGGACCCTGAGCTGCCTTCTGATTGGCTACCCAGTTCTCTTGTCATCTGTACTCTGACCTAGAGACTGAGACGCGGTGTGGACTTTCTAGTTCCAGATGGTGGCCTATGTGTAGTGGCCCTGTGTGACTGCAATGGTTTGTTAGAACTAATGTAAAGCGAGGGATTCCTAAGAATGGGGTGAAATAAACACCAGGATCTTTTCTAGATACTACTGGGACCTTAGAATTTGTATGAATGGTAGACTGGGCATGGTGGCACGTGCCTGCAATCCCAGCACTAGGGAAGCTGAGACAGGAGGACCACTAAGAGTCAGAACTGCATAGTGAGACTCTATATCAAAAAGTAATTTCTGCTAATGAGAGGGATCCCTTGCCTGCATACAGCTTTTAATAAAGAGAGACAATAAATCAGGAAATAAATATATAAATAAGACGGTGCTGTGTGCTGATGAGTATTAACAAGGAAATTAAAACTCCCAGTGAATAGTTGGGAATTAAGGAGAAACGACTACAGAAATAACAGCCAGGGGACAGCGCCACATAGGCTGGGTTGGCTAGACTGAGGATTCGGACACACAGAGGCGTCTACAGGAAGGGCATACCGCATGGAAAGAGCACCAGCTCTCACGGGACTGGAACAAGGATGAGTTGGCTCTGCTTCCTGCCCTGGAAAGCGAAGACGGTGGGCGGAGCCCAACACAGACAAAGTGTGGGTGGAAGACGCGAGGAAAGGCCAGGTCATGCACGGCTGCGTTCTGTGTGACCACTGAACTGCGCTGTCCACTAGACTGGTTTGAGGGTCGCCAGGGAGTTAGCAAAGCACAGCCCTGGTGCGTCTGGGCAGGCCATAGAAGTGGGCCTTGGGCATCACATCTGATCCCTGGCTTCTTCTTGTCTGCCATGGTTTCCCTACTCTGCTTCTGGCTGCCGTAAATGAGAACCCTGCCCCACCAGGCCCCGCCTCCACTATGCCCCTGCCTTGGCCTGTGCTCACCATGTCCTGACTCTCTGGAGCTAGCAAATGAATCTTCTCCTTTAAATCATAAACAAAAAGCATTATGGGAACAACAGGAAAGCTGCTGACTGTGTACGGAAAAGAGTTTTCACTCTCCTCCA
This sequence comes from Capromys pilorides, assembly GCA_004027915.1. Lineage (NCBI taxonomy): Eukaryota > Metazoa > Chordata > Mammalia > Rodentia > Capromyidae > Capromys > Capromys pilorides. The sequence goes on from PVKN010002930.1 coordinate 15,341, forward strand.
GTCACTGTCTATTTCACATTTAGTGTCACAAAACACTGAATTGAGCATTTTTATGTACATTCTATCTTCTGATGCCACATCAACAATATGACAGGGACATTATTTTCCGAACATACATGAGGACACAGGCCCCCAGACATGTTTAACAAAAGCGTTAACAGCCGGTGAGATAGCTCAGCGGAACAAGCGGCTGCTTAGGCAAGCACAGGGACCATGTTCGATCCCAGGCACCGCATGCTGTGCCCACCCTGCCCCTGGGCACACTGAGCCAGCCACCAAATCTGCACGTGGTGGTGCACAGCTGTACTCCCGGTGCTGGTGAGGCTGAGACAGAAGGACCACTACAAGTCCAAGCTGTGTAGTGAGACCCTGTACCAAATACATAAAAAATTTAAAAATTAAAAACAACTTTATCTTAAAATCCCAGGTAAAAAGCAAGCAATTCCAGCAAAGCCAGACTCCTAATCTATGGGTACCTGACCCCGGACTTGCTCTGTACCGTTCCCTAGGCTCTTGGAATTGACAGTGTCATGATGGGAGATGGGAGTGGCAAGTGAGCACATAGTGTGTGTGTGTATGTGTGTGTGTGTGTGTGTGTGTGTGTACATGCACATGCACACACTCACATGCTTTGTGAGGGGCTGCTTGGTTCTCCATGGTTGGCTGGCAGTTGACTTCTCGAGCCATTCCTTCAACAGTGCGGTCTGCACGTGTCCTCTGAGGAGACCGCGTGTGTGTGAGTGTAGCCAGCAAGGCTAAGGAGGTGCAGATCCACAGCCCTGGAGCAGCCCGCGGTGCTCACTGCGAAGGGATGGACAGGGTGTGCCACGCCATGATGCATCTCGGATGAATTTTTCCAGGTCTGCTACTGACAGCAACACAGCTGTAGAAAGAAGAAAACAAAAGCAAATGTATGAGGAACTACGTCTTTCAAGGTGTTTATTTGTCCCCAGGTAACAAATAGTCCCTAGGACTTTTCTGACAAGCAGATTCCGTGAGCTCACAGGGAGTGAGTGATGGTATATTGGTCAGGGTTTTACTTAGAGGAACAGAAAGATATAAGGAATGAATATTAACACAAAATATACAATATATAAGGAGTTACAAGATTGGCTTACAATAGTCAGCCACAGAGTCAGATGAGGAAGCACTCCAGACTGCAGAATTCAGTCTCGAGGTCTGAAACTCACTGCAGTGCTCCATGTAAGTCTCTATCCGTCGGCTGATGGTCCTGCGATAGATCACTGAAGTGTCTGTGATGGACACTGAAGAGTCTGCGATGGATGGCGAAAGATCCAAGCTGGAGGCTACAGAGTCTGCGCTGCAAACCAGATGATGAAGTCCGGGCCCAATGTGAAGACTGAAGCTTCTCTGAGGAAGTGAAGTCTTGACTCCTTTCTCAGCCCCTTTAAAACGTCTCTGTGCTCAGTCACTCTGACGTGGGCCCATTGTGCCCAAGGGTGGAACAAATCATATCCCAGCATGGGCCCTTGATCCCGCTCTAGGGAGGAGCCAATCATATCCTAGGCAGGCCCTGATCCTGCTCCAGGAAGGAACCAGTTGTACCCAGGGGCAGGACTCCCACCAACAGGGAGCCAGGTTGCTGAGTCATCCAGCCAAGATGACACAACATATCAACCACTACAGGTGGTAATGATCTTCCCAGGCATAGACAGCTAGACTCATTGAGTGGTGGATTGACTCTGGCCATTGTCGTCTGTGCATCCCGGGTGTGTGCTGTGTGACTGTGTCCAGCACGCACGAAAGCCTTAGGGCCACAGGCAGCTATACTTTGAGTTCGTGCAGGCCGGGATTTCTCCTCCTGGGCACTACTGATATTTTGAACTGAATTGTTCCTGCTGAGGCCAGTGATCCCCTTTGTTGTAGGATACTTAGGACCTTCCTCCTAGGTACCAATGGCACTCCAGCCCCAAGGTGAAGTGAATGAAAGATGTCCAGATATTGCCAAATCTCTCCTGGAAGGTCAGTCTTTGAACCCCATGGAACTTACTCAAATAGTCTGGTTTTACAATAGCAAGCCTGCTCTGCATTTAACTTTCATAGGAGTTCATACGCACTCCAATATACCAATCCTGAAGCTAAAAATAACATCTATGACTACTTAAAGACTATTTTAAAACAATTGTGGTGACTAATGGAAAATCTGATCAAATGTATGAGAATTCCACAGGATACTCCAAAAACTATTTTTGCATTCTGTCTCCTTGTGTTAATTAGGATAATTGATACTAGCTGCTTAATAAACTCCAAAAATCTAGCAGACAGCAGAATAGTCATCTACTGTCCAAACCCACCCATGGTTTCTAACTGCCCTAGAGTCAAATACAAATGCTTGACCACCCACCTGGAGCCCCTTTCTTTTCTCTTTTCTATTGCGTCTCTAGGCTAATGTGTCCCTGACACCGAGTGGGCCCTGCAAAAACTCTGGTGAGCAGAAGAGTGTGTAGAATCCATTGAGCTTTACATGTACGTAAACATGCCAAAAATAATTGTGGCACACTTCCCCTCCCCATTTAGAAGGAAACCAGCTTACATTAGTTCTACATAGTGTTAGGAAACTTACTCTCAAAAACAGTTTGCGATTTTCACAGAAACTTACATATCACTTAATAAATTCTGCACATCCTCCTGGTCACATGTATATAGTATGCTATATACATTATATATTATGCTTTGTGTATATTATGTATTGCTTTAGATAAATATGTAAATATATTCAATGAATATATGAATATGTATGTGTATCTATTCATGTAGATTAGCCTATTCTGTCTGATCTTTATTCCACTATGAATGACGAGAATGTTACAACTACTATTCATAAAACAGATATGAAAACTGAGACAAGCAAGGAAGGCTAAGTTGAACATAGCTGCACAGCAGGTAATCAAGAGCCAAGGTTTTATTAAATTAATAGGTATTTGTTTTTTATTTTAGTAGTACATTTTAGATATGTATAATTATAATATTCATCACAGGAAATTCATACCTGCATGTGATCCACCTTGTTTATTCTATTTTAATTGTTCCCTCCCCTCCTTTCAACCTCTCTTGGCCTCCTTATTTGCAAAAGTTTTATTTCCATCTTCTTGCTTCTTTTCTCTGTTTTGCTTGCCCTTTTCTTCCCTTCCTCCTCCCCATGTCATGGTCCCCTTCCCATCTGAGCATTTTTTTTCTCATTTCCCAAGATCTATTACACCTTTTGGTTCTTATTTCCACTTTTAGTTTCTCACGCCAAAGAAACAATATGGTACTTACATATGTGTGTCTGATTTATTTCATTTAAAGAATGCCCTCAAGGTGCAGCCATTTAGCTAGCAATATCTCAAGCTTATCCTTCTTTAAGGCAGAGAAGTACATTGTTGTACTTTAAAAACAAACAAGCAAACAAACATGCCTTCTTTATCCATACCTTGGTTGACGGGCATTTGGGTTGTTTCCAAGAATTAGCTACTATGCAGTGTTCTGGTATAAGCACCGGTGTGCACGCAACACTGTGGCATGATGTTATTAATTCTCTCAGGAAGATACCAAGAAGGGGAAGGGTTGAGACAAATGGAACCTCTAGTTTCCGTTTCTTGAGGAATCTCCACTCTGAGTGCCACAGTGGTTGCTCAAGTCTGCACTCCCACCAACAGTGGAGAAGGGTTCCTTTTTTCCTTACAGCCCAGCAGCTTTGTTATTGGTGATGTCTTGAGAGCAGCCACTCTTTCTGGGGTGACACGGAATCTCCGCATTGTTTTAATTTGCTTCTCTTTGAATGACCAGGAATGGTGAACATGTTCTCATGTATTTATTTGCCATTTCTACATCTTCATCTATGAAAGTTATCTATTCGTTCCGGATGCCTGTTTGTCGGTTGGGTCGTTACATTTAGGGGGATCTGATTTTTTTTGTTTTTTAGTGCTTTGTGTATCTAGATATTAGTCCTTTGTCTGAGGGACAGCTTGCAAAAGTTTTTCCCACTGTATGAGTTATAACTTCATTCTATCAGTGATTTCTTTGCTGTACAAAAACTTTTTAATAAAGTGAAGCCCCAGTTATTGATTCTTTGTGATGCTTCCTGTGCATCCAAGATTTTGTCATAGTCGTTATCTATACCAATGTCTTCAAGAAGCGACTTTCTATACTATAGTGGTTACCTCGTTTGCCTCATACCTATGTCTTCAAGAGATCTGCGGATTCTATCTTCCAGCAGATTCAGTGTTTCTACTTTAGACATAGATCCTTGATCTATTTCAATTTCAGTTTAGGGCATATTGAAAGTAATTAATCTAGTTTTAATATTCAGCATGAGCAAAGTCAGTATTTTTTAATGCATTTGGTGCAGGGTCTATAGGGTCTACAGGGTCTCACTATGTAGACTGGACTCATAGTGATCCTCCTGTTTCAGTCTCCCAAGCACTGGGATTACAGGCACGCACCACCAGGCTCAGTCTCAATTTGCCTCCTCAGTATGCCCCAGGGTGGGGTCTGGCACACTGGGGATCAAACCTTGGCCACTGCACTCTGCCTAAGCAGGCACTTTAGCCAGGTTTTCTAGCACCATTTATTTAAAAATCTTTCTTGCAGTAAATGTGATTGGCTCCTTTGTCAAAGATAAGGCAGCTGAATATTCTTGGAGTTGTCTCTGCATCCTTTAGTCTGTTCCACTGATCACTGAATCTATTGGGGTTTTTTGGTTATACCATGCTGTTTAATTATGGTAGCTTTGTAGTATAATTTCAGTGTCCCCTAACCTGCCTTTGTTTCCCAGAATTGTGTTTGCTATTTTAGTTCCTTTATTCTGGTTTCAAGTGAATTTTAGGATTTTTTTTTTTTTTTTTTTTTTTAGTTCTGTGAGGTATTTTATTGGCATTTTGATGAGGTTTGCATTAAATTTGCATACCAATTTTAGGACCATGGTCATTTTCACTATATTGACTCTTCCTACCCAAAAATAATATCTTTCCATTTTCTGATATCTTTGATCTTTTATAGAGTAAAGCAGTTTTCAATATAAAAGTCTTTTATGTCCTTTGTTAGATTGATTCCTAGGTATTTCATTATTTCTTTGGATACTATTTGAAAGGTATTGTCTCCTTTATTTCTCTGTCAATAAGATTTTTATTTGTGCACAAGAAGACTGTTGAATTTTAAATGTTGACTTAAGGTTCATATATGATACTGAATTTGCTTATTAAGTCTATAAGTCATGAAATCTTTGGGGTCTTCTATGTAGCATGTCGTGTCACCCACAAATAATGACAATTTAACTTCCTCCTTTGCTATTTGTATTCCTTTTATTTCTTTCTCTTGTCTAATTGCTCTGGCTAACATTTCCAGAACTGTGTTGAATAAGAGTGGTGACAATGGACATCCATGTCTTGTTCCTGATTTTATAGTGAAAGCTTGGAAATTTTGTCCATTTAGTATGAAGTTGGCTGTTGGTTTGTCATAGATGACTTCTATCAGATTAAGGTAAAACCCATCTTTTCCAGTTTTTCTGTAAGGTTTTGATCCTAAAATGGTGTTGGATTTTGTCAAATGTTTTTTTCTGCGCCTACTGAGAGGGTCATATAGTTTTCCTCCTCTTGGCTCTATTAATATTATGTATTACATTGATTGATTTGTATAAGTTGAACCACATACCATGGTATATAATCTTCTTGATAATTCATGACCTTCTGTTTGCCAGTATTTTATTGAGGATTTTGTGTCTATGTCCATTAGATGAAATTGGCTTGTAGTTCTCTTCTGTGGTTGGATCCTTCTCTGGTTTTGGTATCAGGGAAATGTTTGCTTCCACGAGTGAACGTGGGAGTGTTGCTTCTCTTTGAATTTCATTGGAATTCAAAATGTAGGGGCAGTCGGACTTCTTTAAACTTCTTTTAGAATTCAGCAGTGAAACAATCAGGACCTGAACTTTTCTTTGCTGGTAAGCTTTTGTTGCACCTTCTGTCTCATTGCAGAGCCAACGTTTGGATGGAGATCCAGCTGCCAAGTCTAGACCTTTGTCTTTCTATTGCACTGCATGCTTAGAGTTTCCTGCTTTTGATGATGTGCTAACATTTATCCTGCAGAGTCCCTCTCCCTCATAAATAAGGAAATGAAATCAACATTTAAGCTTATAAGCAGAAGCCTGCAGCCAGTAACCATTTGAAGGCTGCCCTGAAGGTCCTTTCATCATTTCCTCCTATTCTGTAGTTTTGTGTTTCCAAGCAACTGCATCCCATAATTAAGCCCCGTTTGCTAGAACTTTGGTATCTTCCCTCCCTTCTCTCCTGTCTTAATATGCACCAGTATTTCCCAACGTTGATATCATGGAGCCAGCCCCCTGGGAGGGAGGACTGTCCTGTGAATTGTAGGGTGCTGAGCACCACCCAGCCCCCAAGCTGTGCCGACCAGGAAATGTTTCCAGCCATTACCAGGAGTACCCACTGAGAACACCAGCACAGTGGTGTGCAAAAATGTCCCCAATCTACTGATAGTTAGCCTAATAATCCTAACACAGGCAATGCTTATAAAACCAAAGAGCACCACCTTAGCTTTGTGGAGGTGAGAAATAGTGGGTGTCAGAATGTTGGGGTGAAGTCTTAACCTAGCTCTCACCATGCCAAACACATATGCCTCTAGCTTTCCTTTTTCTAGGCTCGATTTCCTTCACCTTTTATGATGATCCGCTCAAGAGGAAGGAAAGACTAGAAAAGGGGCGGGGGGAGATGCAGTTTCAAAATTACATGGCCTTACAGTCTGTCTAGCTAATAGAATTATGCACCACAGCTTAAATTTAGACATTGGATTTCATCTCTTACTTAAATGTATCTGTGTGTTTTAATAGGAACATTCAGCTTTGCTTTTATTAATGCAAAAACATTAAGGCACCAGCCCTCAATCCGAAAGCCTTAAAGGGTTGTTTCCAGCAGAACCTGTCATAAAATGTGCTCTCAAGCGTGTCCCCTTTAAGAGACTCCAGAATTAAATGTTCCCGTATGTGAATTTTATTTTGTACAGCACATTTGCTTTATGGCTACAATTAAGTTAGATGTGCCGATAACAATGTCTGTTTTCCATTTTAAATCGCACATTTCAGACAGTGTGCATTGTTTTATTATCTAATCCACATGCTTTTAATTGCAATTATGGTCCCTTATGAGTCCCCTGGGAGGGCATGATTGCAATTAAAAATGTAATTTAAATGTTAATTAATTACATTCATTTTCTAAACTGGGAAAATTTCATTTATTATTTTCATGTGTTGTGCACTTATCCTAAATGCATTACCTTCTAAATGTTTTTTTTCCTAAATTAAGTGTTATGTTTATAAAACAGGGTGTTTAATACCCTTTAAAATTTTTGTGAGGGTGTTTCCACAAATTATTACTTTAAATTAATTGATTCCGAGCTATAGCATAAGGTATATGTTCTACATATAATAAAAATAATATTGTTGACTTTTCTCATGGTAAATCATGGCATCGAGATATGTTTTCCTCATTTATTTTCTGACTGATTTATCTATGAGGCAAAAGTCTGTGCTTTTTATTACTATCATTATTATTGAGTTTTTTCTTAAACAAAGAGAGAAAGGTATTGTTACTGCAAATGATACAGATCATTAATATGAAAAGAGCTTCTCCCTCAGACAAAAATTGCAACCTAAGGAAGAAATTTATAGTTAGATTAATAAGTCATCCTGCCTCATATGAATAAATAAAGAACAAAAAAACTACAAAGACATGAAGCCTTAAAAATCACCGTAACTTTCTAGAAAAAAGATGTTTTATACATATCTCAATTTATCTAGCTAAGACTATCATTTTACAACCTCACTTTGCCTAGAATAAGAGTCATTTTAGAAATGAAGAATTATAAAGAAATATCTCCCTACCTTAAGCTGGGAGCCATATCAATTTTGTCTAGTTTTAGTGAATTAAAGTATAAGTCCCAAGTGATCCAGGGTAGAATATAAGTGGGTTTTATTCCCAATTCAATTTCCAGCATATGTTACCTGTGATCAATTAATTAATAAAAGATTTTTGAGGACTATTTTCCCATGTTGCTCTCTTCAGCCACATCTTTCTTGAGCTGATCTATTTTTAAAATACCTGTTAAATCTGAGCTGTAACTATTGCCTTGTTTTGTTAGATTTGAAATATTCAATAGATGCCTAGGAAAACTCTACTCAGTTAAGAGAGTTTTTATCTAGCATCCAATAAACATAGACTGTTCTGTGGATAAATGAGAAAGAGACAAGAGACGGAGGAAAAGATTTCAGTCTAGCATGCTCTGCAAATATTTATGAAGTCTTCACTCTGGGTCTGGGCTTGAATCATTTATAAAATTAACGACAAGCCACTGGGCCAGATTTTGTTGCTAAATGATCACAACCGTTCTATAAAATGAGTGTATCACTCTTTTCAGTTAATAGACGGAAACTGAGGCACGTGGTCACTGGATAACATGCTATGCCTTGACAACTGGAAGGAGACAAAGCCAGGATTTGCCGCTCAGAGGGTGCATCTGGGCCTTCTAGGCTGTTCCACAGCTGTAAGCACAGAATGGCTAAGAAACCTCGTCAGCTCCCTCAGCAGCAACAAGGCGGACCCGGAAGAGGAAGAGGGAGGGATGGTAGTCAGGCCTGGAAGTCTAACTCTGTGAGTTGGGGTCCTTCTAAGGGTTACCCCTTCCCTAAGAGCTTCCGTTTCCTCTTCTGTACCTTGAGACTGTGGCAGCCTGGGCCCGGGGAGGCTCTTGTGAAGGTGGGATGACTCAACATGGAGGACGCACTGCACGCAGCGCTCAGCTGGTGCCTGGAGATCAGCACTGTGGCTTCCATGGCTGTAGCGAGCAGGCCCGGCCTTCCACAGGCTCACAGTCTGCTTAAACACAGGAGAAACCGTGGAAAGGCTGAAGGGAATGGACTTTAATGAAGCAAAATTATCTAAACATCCATCCGCAGAAGACAGGTGAGGCCAGTGATGTCATAGCCTCCTGCTAGAAGGAGCAGTAAATGTAAAAATAGTAAGGCATATTGCTACAAACGTCGCCTCTAGGTACATTTTTATGGCAAGCGGAGTGAGTATTAGAGCCTGCCTCATTGTTGAGGTCTGCCTCAGCTGGCCCCCCTTGAGGGAGCGCGGTGACCCCTCCCTGCAGATTGTTATCAAAGCTTGTTGTCAACCCTACAGGTGGAGAAGAGTTTGGGGGTACTAGGTTAGCATCTTTGGGGTATTCCCAGAGCTTCTTCTCCTTTGCGTTTTATCTGGGGCACTTGGGTTCATCTCGTGGAAAGCCTCAAATGGAATGTACAGTTCTAAAGTCCAAGAAGGGGGATTTTCAGAACCAAATTTAAATAAACCCATGAAACATGAAACTTTCTGATTAGAACCTTGACTCAAAAACTTGCACTGTGGTAAGAAGGAGGGTGGGGAATGTGGGAGCTGACAGCAGAGGAGAAGTGTGAGGGGAAGATGGGGAGACGGCTGCACAGGCGCAGCTAGAAGAGGCCGCGCGGAAAACGTTCCTTTGAATCTTGACTTTTTCCTTATTTTTCAAGTGTCTCTCGTCATAAGCCTCTTTCTCCTGCTCTTTAGAAGAAAATGCAGGAGCAGTGACTTGTGAGGGACCCCAGGCTGAGGGACAGCTGCTCAGCTTTTTCTTCTCCTTCGACCTTGGTCTTCAGGAGCTGGTGTCTGAAGTTCAGGTCAACCAGGCACCCAAGAGGGATGCCACCTGGTGCCATTGCTTTGGTTCTCTTTGAGGAAGTGGGGTGTTACTTCCACAGCAGCCTTACATTTGATATCTTGAGATTCTCAGAGCATCCTTCTCATCCCTGTTCCGTGAACCAGCAGCTGAGGAAGTGCCGGGGGTGCTGGGCCAGGCCCAAAACCCAGTCGGAGATGGTGTCAGGAGCAGAATCCTACGGGCTCCCTGGATGCCTCAGACTCAAGACTGTGCGATTCTACTGTGTGGCCACGGTCAGAGGGGTCATGGACAAGTGTGCCCCACTGCTAGTATATTCATTCAGCTACATTTTATTGAACACATATTCATGGTGGCTGCCTGGCTGGCTGAGAACACGCGGTAGAGATTTCAGAGCTTTATTCTCTCAGAGAATGTATTCCAACCAAAAAGATGCAGAGCAAATAAATAAATAGCAAGACAACGTCAGGTAGTTGCAGGTGCCTGGAGGACACGTGCCCACCCACACATATTGAATCCAGACAGCTGGTATTTGCTAGGTAACTAAATCCCCCCCCTCTTTGCCCTTCCACTCCTAGGTTCTTGCCCACCTGGGTGATCTGCTTCCATTTCTTCCATGAAAAGTATCCTCAGCCTTTCCAGTTCTCCTCCTCGACTCTCCCTTCCCTTCACCCGTCTCTCCTCTTCTTACACTATCTTTAGCTTCTCCCTAAAAGCTCTCAAGGGGTCTTAAAAGTCACCTCGTTCCTTGCCCTCACCTTTAAGGGTCACTGTCAGACCCTATCCAGCAGGTGTCAGGCCCATTGTCCCAGAATTCTCCTGGGCTCAGTTCACCCCAGTCTCCAGTGCGGGGAGCCCGTGAGCCTGTCTGCAGAGCCCTCTTAATTGGGGGTTGCTAAGGAGCACTGTCAAAATGAAAAACCAAGCCCTGCATTTCCCCTATGGTGCTGATTGCTGTATTCGGTGACCACGGCCAGTACAAAGCTCCCTCATTATTCCACAGGACATGAGTCAAGGGGAACGGAATATTCATGACAGAATCGACATGGCTGTCTCTGAATCATTTTATTTAGAGCATATTCCTCCATGTACCTCCGTAGCCTGTCTGACTTACAAAGAGAAGCAGACACCCTGGATCTCTTATAGGGACAATCTCTGTTCATCATCAGTGTGGCTTTGGGTTCTAGGGTAGCTGAGGACCCCTGGCTCCAGGGGAGGTGACTGGCCAAGGATTTAGTGAGGCATCTCCAGTTTCACCTCGCAAATCCATCACTGGGAATCTCCTTAAAATGCAAAAACAGATTCAGTGACTCTGGGGCACCCTGAGATTCCGTATCTCCATGGGCCTGTGGTGGGTCTGGTCTCCAGACCATCCTTGGAGAAGCAAGGCCTCAAAGTGGGTATTTAGCTCCAGTTCTGTCCCTTGAGCTGTGTAATGCTTTTTTTCAACACCTTCTCATGATGTTTTAACTTCCTCTATCATAAAAATATATGTATTTAAGTGGTTGTTGTTGGTTGCATCGTTATAAAGACAAATCAATCCATATTCTGGATGTAAAGTCTCTTCTATCTCTAGGTTGATTATTGACTTGGAGAAGAAGTGAAAATCTGTTTGTGGGGGTGCTGGGGAGATGGCTCAGTGGCATAAGCACCTACCTGACAAGTGCAAGGCCCTGAGCTCGATCCCCAGTACCTCACGTAGTGCTGGCCACCAAAACCAGGCGTGGTGGCACACGCCAGTGATCCCAGCACTGAAGAAGCTGAGACAGGAGGATCCCTATGAGTCTCAACCACATAGTAAAACCCTGTATCAAAAAATAATAAAACGAGGGCCAGCCAGATAGGTCAGCGGATTAAAACACCTGCTTGGGCAGACACAGAGACTGGGGTTTGAAAAATTTAAAAAAAAAAAAAAAAAAAAATTGGTGAAACTCTGTTTTGACCCTGGAGTGATATCCTTGTAAACCGCTGTCCCACGAACGCCCAGCGTGAAAGTCAGCGCTGCCGTGGTCTCTCACGGGTTTTGTCCTGGAACTGGTTCCATCTCTGTCTCTTCACGTGCGACACAGGGAGTCACAGGGTCTGCCCCGTCGTTCTGCGTGCACATAGCGCCTGGCGCCCTCTAGAGGCCGGGTTGACACCCAGTGACAGTCACTGCTTCGCAATCCATCGGAGGCTCCACTCGCTTTGCAGCTCCACGTGCTAGGTTCTGCTCGGGGACCCAGATAACGCCCACAGAGAGCCTCTTTTGCCTTCTATGTCTGTGCCGCCCTGCAGCTCCCCTTCTAGCGGGCCCCACAGATCACAGATGGAGCAGGCAGAGACGCCGCCCTCCCTTCTCTCCTCCGGTGCCTGCGGCGCTCACAGCCTCCCCCAAGGCCCGGGTGCTCTCCGCGGCCTGCCTTCTCGGCTCATGATTTCGATAGAAAAGCAATATGGGCCGCAATGGATCTTGAATCAGCTGTCGATTCCTCTGCCTGTCACTCAGAGGGACCGAAGGACGCTTGTAGCCAATCGCGTGAGGCGTCGTCACACCGCGTTTGCATCCTTTTGCTTCTCTTAACTCTTGACACCCCCCACACACTCTGCTTTAGTTTCCTGGACTCCAAGGCGCTTCTCACTGCAAAGCATCCGCTCGACCTCGTAAAGCTTTGCTTGCATCGGAGGGTAATGAAGGACAGGTGGACAGAAACTGTAGCACATTAAGTGTACACAGAAACTGCAAACCACCTCCCAATCTCAATCAAAATTAAAATAAGATGGTTTCATGTTGAAGAAAATGCCATTGTATTCCACAGGCTTTAAAAAGATCTTGTGGTACCATGAAGGACATTGTCATCGCCATGTCATGAGCTTCCCTTCATAAAAAGATAAAGCAAAATGCTGACCTTTTGGATATATCCAAATACTCATAGAGGGCTGGTGAGATAGCTCAGTGGTCTAAAGCAGCTGCTTAGGCAAGCTTGCAGGGGCCATGGTTCAATCCCCAGCAGTATGTGCCACCCCAGCTCCACCCCCCAGGGCGGGCTGAGCTAGCTACAAAAAAAAGAAAAGAAGACTCAATAGACCCAGGTGTCACCAAATAAATGCAGATTTTGCTATAAATTTGTATTTTCAAGATATAATGATTTTTAAATTTCCTCGTGCTATAATTCCAATCACATGTATTCTTTGAACTAATAATTTAAAATCATAAGCTTTCTCAGGAATTCGGTGCAGCAATTCAAAACATTCATTAACTAAAATCTAAGCTATGTTTTAGTGTGATTTTTTTTAAGGGACAAGGGGCCAAACCCCTTCCACTCGGTCAGACTGTCTTACGTTGAATTTCTTTTAGTGTTTTCCTGTAACGTATTTCTGATTTTGACCTTTATTGAGAGAAACACTGACACTTTTTTTATTTTTAAAAAAGTATCTTTACTGGAGAGAAATTGCCACTGGAGCATCTTTTCCTCATCCGCTGTTCCAAGGAATTCTTCCAAATTAATTCACAGCACATCCAATTCTCGTCTCCACCACCCACCTCAATTAGAAAAATGAGAAGTGTGTGGAGGAATTATCTATATGGGAAATGTACAAAATATTTAGAAATATTCTGTGTGCTTTCCTTAATCACACATGCTGCTTTCATAATCTTTGCTCCAAAAAGCAGCTTTTCCAGATTTTTCCAAAGTGCTGGGATGGCAGGATAGAGGTGGGAGGTCGGGAGGACACGCCACCTCCCCCTGATGCGGTTTCCAGGTGGACCGGAAGCTGCGTCGCCTTCTTCCGGCATAGAGGACACAGACCTCTGCTTGCCCGTGAGATTCTCCTTTCTCCTTTCTTTCTTCCTGGCTCTTCAGTGACCCATACCCACCCGGCCTCCTTTTCTGCTAAACATGGCTCCACACCAGCCCTGCTTCACGCACGTCGACAGAGCTGTCAGCACACACACATGGACTTCGTACATTTTAAGTTCAAACCGGAGAATACCAGGGGCCAGAGAAGATAAACGCCACCTTTTTTATCGTCAGGGTAACGATAACAGATTCACTGAAATTTACATAGCACCAAAGACGATTTACATGCTTATTTACCCTGTTGTTCTCCTCTTTAAAAAAAAAAAAAAAAATGAAGTTACCCTAGCAACTGTAATCTCACATGATGTTCAGACCAACCATAATAGAAACACCTTCTGAAAGGGAAACACACATTTCTCCAGATGCATCTTATAGATGCATAAAGTGTCATTTGCAGAATTTTGATCCATTTTGGAAATGACGAGCTGAGTTTCACACAGCATTAAGTACTTTTCTCATTAATTATTTCTCAGGCTTCAGACATTGCAATAATAAAGGGAAAGACCGAGAGGAAGGGAAAAGTGCTGGACCTTCTGCTTGGCCTGTAGATAGAATCGTATACTGAATCTCATTAGCATTTCAGCAGAGAGAGCTTAATGCTAAACTTCATCTTTCATTTTATTTTATTCAAATTTTGTTTTAATTCCAAGAATGGTGGCATTTTTTCTCAAAGGATGATGTTTAGCTTTCTCTCCCTGAATCTGCCAAGGGAACAGCCACCAGGGTGGAAGCGCCTGAGAAATTTCAAAGGTTCGGTCACTCTTGGTCAAAGTAGGTCTCATTCCAGTTTCACAAATTAATTAAGCCTGGGGTCAACTCTAGCTTTCTTCAGGGAATCGCACCAGAGCAGCTGTTCCCAATTTTGGCCCGATGTGGCCCGCTCAGATTAAATAAAGCTGTGAAGGAGCCGTCGGTGGTTCTGTAAGGTCATGGGGGAGGCCCACACCCCAACTTCCTTCTCCCAACACCTGCTGAAATAGCTCTCATTAGGAGCCAGCAGCTAGCCATCTTGCTGCATCACACATGTGGCTTCTGGGGTCAAAGCATCCGGCCAAAGGACACAAGTCACCAGGACACAACCCCATTGGATAGAAAGAAGGGCAGAGCTCGCAGCAGCAGAGCATGACTTCGGCAAGTCAGGAACTCTGCAGGCTGGGGAAGGGGAGCCTTTTATGGAGGCATCGACAGGCGTCTTCAGATAGCCACTGTCGCGGACCAGGAAAACTGAATCTAATAAACAAGCAAACAACTACCTAAACGAGTGCAGCAGCTGAAGAACAGATGGCCACACACACACCCTCTCTTCTCTGAACTCGCACTGGATAGTTAAGGACACCAGGCACCAGCCCGTCCTGTGTTGTCAACACGCACAATGTCCTCAGTCCCTCCTTCCTTCCTCCCTCCCTTCCTTTCTTCTTTCCTTCCTTTCTTTCTCCTGCTTCTCTAGCTTTAATACTTAGCAAGCCCCACCCTGGCTCCAGCAAGTTTTAGGAGCTTCATGAATTTATCCCTCCATTCACTGATTCAATAGAAGCGGACTGAGTTCTCTGACTCATGCTAAGAGGGCCAAGTGACAGGATGCAGGGCTTGCCCTCATGGAGCTCCCAGTCTAAAGAAACGGAAGAGTTGTAAAGTCATAGCTAACTAAATACTTAATGAGATTAAATTAAGTACACCAATCAAATTAGTTAATCCAAGGGTTGCTGGTAATGAATCAAAGTGACACACATTTTGCCAGAGCTACTCTAATGTTGGGTTAAGCCATGGCTCCCTTTTCCCTTTGATAAATGTGCTTGGAATCAAAAGTAATGAGCTGCTAGGAGAATTTTCTGTCAGTCTTTATTCCCAGATGGTTTAAATATGACTGTCTCTTAATTTTTCCCTGCAATTATCTCCCTATCCCTCTGAAGAAAGTGTAATGGTTGATGCATTGTGTCAGTTTGAGAAGCTCTACTACAGTGATTCAGCAGTTTTACATCCCAGGGTGTAGAGGACAAGCCCTAGGGCATAAAACGCCACCCTGGAATGTTGTGATAGTTGATTCACTGTTGTCAGCTAAAGAAGTTTAGACATGTAACTCAGTGACTCTGTGAGGTGCCCGGGTCCTCATTCGTAAACATCCTGCGCTTGTGCAGGGAAATGGTGTGAGGGCAGCCCCCGCCCTAGGGCAGGCACCCTGCCTGCAGCTTAAGGGGGGAAAGAAAGAGGCTCACTGCGTCCTTAGTTCGGCTCTGGTTCCTTTTGCTGTCATCTGTTGCCATGAACTGTGGCCTCTCTGTCATGTGCCACCCTGCTTGGAACCAGCTGATTGTAGACCAAAACCTCAACAAAAGTTGAGCTAAGTAAACATTCACTTCCTTCATTTTGGGTGTTGGCCGGGCATTTTGCCTCAGCCACGAGTGAAAAGTAACACAGAAGGGTACAGGGCATGGATGCCCCATGTGCCACTGCTCAGGATTTAGACACACACCAGTACCGATGACACTAAAGGCATGAAGTCCCCACGTGCCTTACTGGTCTTTGTCCAGCCCTGAAGGAACTTTCCAACCCCTTCCCATCAGGGTCTCTCTGCCCTCCCCCCCTCTTGATATAGTGAGGGAAAGGCATGCAGGCGAAGAGCTCCAGAGCCACCGCTCTGTGTTCTCCAGAGGCCAGTGTGTGCTGCATCCCTGAAGCTGCAGAAAGTGACCCCTCCTCCATCAGAAGGCAAAAGATCAATAAACTGAGGGCATTCCAAGTGCCCCTGTTTCCATGCTATGATGCTGTGAAGAAGCTCAGAGGCTGTTGTGGGCCAGCTCCTGGAGATGCGTGCTTCTCTCGCGAATGTTCGAATGTTCGGGGCCCCTCCAAAGTCAAGATTGATTGGAAAAGCACTAGGGTGTGGAGCCCAGTGGCTAGGCCACGCCCACTAGGCCCTGGAGGAGAGGAATGCTCTCCAGCCCTGTGGCTCCTGACCTGGCTCTTCCCTCCTGGGCCTGCACTAATTACAGTAAGCCACACACAGGGAAGTAGGAGGCCAACGTCCACGTGCTCAAAGGAGGACACACCCAAGGGGCTTGGGGGCTCGCAGGAGTGCTTTCTTCAAACTGTAGATGAAGAGACTCTTGATAGCATTCGAAATCTGCAGGTATATGTAAGTGGATTTCTCGTAAACAACCACACACACAGACACACACACACACACACACAAGCGCACGCTGCTTCCCCACACATCTCTCGTGGAGAGCTGATTACGCCAATGCACTCGGAAATTCCTTAGCAGCTCAGGATGAGACCCATGGTGGGCTGGTGGCTGCCCTATGCGGACCACTTCCTATAGTGAAAGCCGCTCTTGCTGCCACACATTTTCAATTGTACGATGCTTTGTCTCGCTGAGCTTTTACAATATTTTCAGGGGGCAGCGGGCTGAGAGCACTGGGATAAGCCAACCATTGAGAGACATCAGAGTGCCATAGGAAGCCCACTCCGCTGGTTTCATCCTCCCCACCAAGGCACAGCCAGGACTAGGGTGGCTCTGTCGTCCCTGTCACCCTGGACAGTGATCCCTTAACACCAAAGGACTCACACCCTGGCCCAGGACCATCCAAGGAGACATGGGATCACCAGGACACTTCCTCCACCCTTTCTCGGTCACCTCCCCTGCAGGGTGGCTTTTGTCTTGCCGTCTCTCCTTCCGGCCTCGCGCGGCACTGTGGCTTTGCAACATCACATAAATCATCTTTTCCTTTTGCTTCTCTCCATCTCAAGCACCAAGATCTGTGTCCCTTACAGCATCTGAAGTGATTTATGCATTCCACTCAACCAACAAACGCTTCCCAGGCACCAGTGTTTGCCAGGATCTGGGCTGTGGCTCTGGGAATACTTTGATAAACAAAACAAGAGCCAGCCCAGGCACCCGAGATGAGTCAATTCCATTTACTTTTTCTAAGATATCTTGGTGCTAACAGTTTGCATGGCTTACACTTATTTACCCAAGCATCTTATTTTAAAAAATAATAACTTTTTTGTAAACAATAGGGGCAAAATGTGTGAATTAGAAAACACTAGAAAATAGAAAGAAGCAAAACTACAAAATAAACCCTCCCTGTTTTCTTTTCTTTTTATTTTTATTATTTTGTATTTTAGGGCAGGGTCTACAGGTGTTTCAGGGTCTTACTACTAAATTAGACTCGGAGTGATCCACCTGTTTACAGCCTCCCGAGAGCTGGGATTACAGGCATGTGAGACCACACCCAGTCTCAACTGCCATCTCAGAGCACCCCAGTGGTAGGGCTAGCACAGCAGGACTCGGGGTCGAATCTCTGGCCCCTGTGCCTGCTTGCAGATGCTTTAATCTGTTGAGCTATTTGGCCAACCCAAATCCTCTGATTTTCAATCACAGCCTAGTAAGCATATTTTCAGAACATTCTCTGCATAGCATATATATATATATATATATATATATATATATATATATATGCAATACATATATTTGTATAACAAGATCGTAATACGTATGCTGTCATATAATCTTCTTTTCCAAATCACCAATATTTGTTTTCCATCTCAGCAGTTTTGTTGATGACCAGATGGTATTCACATCTTCTCATTGTCCCAGAAATGTTATTTTACCAGGACTGACGAAATGTCTCCCAAATGCAGGCCCCACGTCACAGCAGACCGTCTTATCACGCACATCCTTCATAGTTTAGCAGGAGCCCCTCTTAAGGACCTTGAGTCACGGAAGAGATTTCATTAACTGTTCTAACAGCATCTTCCTTCTCCGTGGCCATGAACTTCTCGCTGTTGCTTACCTTGCTTCCTGGCCCCTGTAGAAGTGACATGTGAAGCCTTTGGCAACCCACCTTTCTCCCCAGAGCCCGACATAGGGAGGCCCCTGCTGCAGTACGCTCCAGAGCGGCCCCACCTGACGTGGCCTCCACTCTCAGAAGATGCCCGGTTGACTCCTCCACGCTGTAGGTGCTTTGCCTCCTTGCAACTCGGGAGTAATCTTTATAGCTCTACTTTCTCCCTCAATAGACATCCAGTTGCCCATCAACCATTCACTTAATGGTTTTAACAGTAATTAGTAACCCTTGCCTGAATCGGTAATTTAATTAAAGGTTTTTAAATGATGCTTTCCTACATCTATCATCAGAGTACAATGATTTTATTGACTCGTAACCTTTATTCCTTTATCATGACTCTCATAACTCAAGTGGAGAATGGGTTGAGTTGAACATCACGGTGAATTCAGAGGCACTGAATGAGGGATGCCATCCTGGGACCTCGCTTGTGTGTGAGTGGATGGGTTTCTCGTTGACAGAACTTTCCTCAGCTCTGTTGTATTTTTGGTGCCTCCCTCCCCTCAGTACCACCATCACTGACTTGGCTTCTTTCTTTCACATTCTTATTCATTTCATTCATATTTTCCTTTGATTTAGACCAGTCATTAGCTGGAGGTGGCTCACATTGTGTAGCTAGAGCTGGCCGTAGGTACCTTTTCAGATTCCTCAGCGGTCGCTTGCGGGGAGGCCACCGCAAAGACATTCACACCATGGAAATCTGAAAGTGCTAAAATTCAACATTTTTTTTTAGTTCTGGCTATTAAACATTTGACAGCACACTAGCGGCTTGAGCCATGGGTGTTCAGACCTGGCTGAAGAATCAGAATTGCCTGAAGAATCTTCTGTAATGTCACGCCCAAGCCTATTGCATCAGAAAGCCTAGGCTTGAAGCTCTGCAGATCTGTGTCACTGATAAGAGTCTGCATGAGGTTTTGAGGCCACGACTGAGCTCTAGGAAGAAAACCATAAATGCGCACCAAGCCATCTCAATGTTCCTGCGTGGTCCCTGCCTGATTGGACTCTCGCCACTGGACCATTTGAGGGGCCCAGAAATCAGACTGGCTCAACCTGTTGTTTAGCCTGGTTTCTCTGCACCCGCCCGTAGCTTCACCACAGTGCTTTGCTCTCTGCCACTGCCTCGGCCATGCGAGTTTCATATCTTCTCCAACCCATTCTCTCTCTGGCACCCCCTAAATGCTACTGCCCAGGGAGGGAGGCAGGGGCTGTCTGTATTAGCCATCTTCCTTCATCAATCACTGGGAGACTCAGCTCTCTGCGACCTGGATTGGCAAGCCCGCCCCCTTCTCGGGGTGGAAAGTAAGCGCGGACAGCACGAGGCCAGCCTGAGAGAAAGCCCTGGGGCTTCATCTCTTCAATTATACTTTTACCATTTTTCATTGGGCCCTTGGGAACTGGGGGGCCCTGCGTTTGTGCGCGCTGTAGCTCAGCTGACCTGGAAGCTGCCGAGAAAGCCGCCTAATCAATTTCCTCAGCCCGCGCCTCCTAGAATCCAATACAGCGTAGATACAGGACAGTGATAATGATTTGAGATTCGACATTTGGCCGCACGTCTGGGGGCGACAGAGCCCCGGTGAACAAATGTCACGCCCACGCGGGTATCGTTAGCCTCTGCTCCGGCGCAATGCCACGAACATCTCGCGGTATTAGGGCCACTCCTGTTCACCCTGTCAATAGGTTCAAGATGGCTCTTCCTGCTGAGCAGGTATCGATTGTGTATAGGTTGCCCCCCCACCCCCCAGCGCCGCTTGTCATTTCTGATACAATATCATGCTATCGCTTAAAGCTGTAATGGGAGAGGTGACAGTGCTTAAAACACACCGGTGTCGCGAGCTGTGATGAATGTCTCCGCGGGCTTTTGTTTCTGCGGCAGGGAGCAGCGGGCATGCTATTTGCTTTACTTTTTATCCAAGAATAACCGCGTGAGGGGTGCTGGCAGCGAGCAAGCGGCGCGCTCGTGTCAGATGCAGTTCGCGGCGAGCCGGGTGGTCCAAGCCCAACAGCTGCAGGATCTTAGCACCGACAGGATGTTAGCAGAGGGCCTGTGTAAATCTGAAGCGAGTCAAGCTCCACCAGGCTGCTCTCCGCGGAGAAGTTCTCAGCGCTGTTTTTTTAAGGTGAGAGGACAGGAAATGCTGACAGGCAAGAAGAAAAGGAAAACCTGACGGACGTTAGATAATCGCTGGATGCAGAAGGAGCAGCCTTCCTGGAAAAAGGCATTCGAGAGGAAAGCGTGGGCTGTCCCCAGGGAAAATGGGACGTTGGTGGCGCTGCAGTGGCATGGGGCTGGCTCACACGTGCAGCTGCTGGAAGCCGGGCTGGCCGCACAGGGCTGGCCGCACAGGTTACGCAAACCCCCACAATGCAACCGGAAGCAGGTTGGGAAGCCGGTTCGCGTCCCCAGCAGCACTTAGGAGCTGTGATCACTGCGCTTCATCCATGAGAATCGGCAGTTTGTCAGGACAAATGGCCGCAGCTTCATGCCCACAGTTCCCTTCTCAAAACTCCTGAGGCCCAAAGTGGGCCCACAATTTGAATTCAGTTTTGCACGGCAAGCACGATGTCATTTCTCTCTACTGTCCTTAGTGGGGGAGAGAGCCAGGCAGCATCGTTACACCCATGAAGCCAGGCGGGCTTCTCCCAGCTCTAAATCTGAACGGACTTGCGGAGGACTACCTGACGCGAATCTCTGCTCCTAACTGGGGAGCCAGGAGCTTGTTGTCAGAAAGTTCACCAAGTTTCCGACTTTCAGAGCGCAATCTACACCTAACCCGAGGTTTGCGGCGATGCCAAGCAGCCTGGCGATGCCAAGCAGCCTGGCAATGCCAAGCAGCCCTG
The DNA here is from genome assembly GCA_004027915.1 of Capromys pilorides. Taxonomy (NCBI): domain Eukaryota; kingdom Metazoa; phylum Chordata; class Mammalia; order Rodentia; family Capromyidae; genus Capromys; species Capromys pilorides. The sequence goes on from PVKN010002930.1 coordinate 36,567, forward strand.
CCTCCTGGATTTGGCCTCACTTTGATTTCACAGGACGGTAAAGCTTCTCGGTGGCAAGTCTGTGCTTAGCAACGGTATCTTTTTAAAATAAGAAATAACTGACTTGCTAGAGGGTAGTAGAGAGGATTTGTAGGACAAGCAAAGGATACAGACAGAATGGCCCAGGTCACCCTTAGGACGTGAGCTGATACAGGGACAGAAGAAACAGGGTCCAACATGTATAAAATTAGGTAGATGTATGTATGTATGTATATATATATATATATATATATATATGTATATACATATATATGTATATATATACATATATATATATTGCATATAAATATGTATCAATAAACATTTATATAAACAGGGTATATGTATGAACTAGCTACCTAAACTGATTAACAAGGCCCTATAAGAGTGTCCATTTTTAAAACTATCAGCCTGCTGCACCCCAGGCATTTATGCACAGTCCTACATTTCACCCTCTACGCCTTTGTAAGGAAATATGTTTTCCCCATTTTTCAAACGGTAATGATGAGCCTGGAGCGAACTGGCATTATTTGTTCCAAGGCTCACAGCCCGGGGTGGCCGACTCTCTGCTCGCGCTGTTTTCTGTAGGTCACACAAGGGTTGACAAGTCACTCGCTGGGCACAAGGTGTGTCAATAGAAAGAGAAAGTGTCCTTCCTTGCCTGCTGAAACTACAGTCTAGCAGAGTTCCAAGAGCAAAGTAATTTTGTCCTTGTTCATGAGACACTCAGAGACAAGACATTCAAACCCGAGGAGGGCTGTCACTTGAAGCCACCAAACCCAGAGGGCTACAAGAGTCAGCAGGTGATGCAAGTGGGATGGGGGAGGGGCTATGGGGAGCCTTGGGAGTCGGGGTGAACTTCCGGGAGGTGTCAGGATCAAAGGGGGGGCTGCTGCTCAGCGTCAGCCAATGGGACACACACAAGAATATGGGAGTCATGTTGTGTGTCGCTTGGCTCTTAAATTCATTCAGCTTTTCTCAGAGAATGTATTCTGTAAAATCTCCAATACTAATAATAATTGTATGGATTTTATGAAAATTAAATGGATAATGGTTAATAAAATACTGAGCGCAAACATGTAAAAAGTATTTGCGACACAACCTAATATTAATAAGCACGATATTCAGATCAATTGTGGATCATTGCCATCATGTCCCACAGTTAGAAAGTAAGTCCCCTGAGGGCAGCCACGCCCACTCTCTGTAGGCACTGTGTTCTCCACAGGCAACACAGAGTGACCTGTCGGGAAATATGTACAGAATTGGAGTTCGATCCCCAGCATGTCGTGCTGGCCCTAACCCAAGACGTGCTGAGATCTTGACTGAGCCTGGGCAGGTGTGGTGGCGCGCACCTGTAATCCCAGTGCCGGTGAGGCTGAAAACAGGAAGATCACTATGAGACTGATCTGTGTAGTGAGACACTGTATACCTTGTACTAACTAAATACATCTAAAAAAAAGTAATGTTTTCAGAATAAGTGAGCAGGAGGGCAGAAACTTTGAAAACCAGGTGCCACTGAACACACTCGTCACTGCATGATCAAGTTCTCCAGCACCTTCCCCTCTCCCATCCCTGTCATGGAGATCTGTCTAGTTAGGCCTCCCGGGCTTTCTCTTTCTCTTCAAACTAGGGGTGAGGATAGACTGCCAGGTAAGAAAAAGCCTAAATAGGGAGAGCAAGAAGTTGTTTCCTCAGGAGCTCATAGCTGTAAGCTCATAGCCTCCAGCCAGGCAGCAGGACCACCCCGGTGGCACCAGTGGTTCCAGGTGACATGCCTTATGCCCCTGGGCAGAGTGGGAAACAGGGAAGTGTACAGAGGAACCGCTTGCAACAAAAAAAACTGCCAACTGTCGAGGTCCTTAAAAATAAAAGATACTCTGTATTTCCAGCCCGATTCAGTATTCATGAGGCTTCTCGGCTTGTTGTAAGGCAAGATGAAAACAATACTCAGTAGATTTTCATAAGTGACATGTAACTGTAAGATTGATAGATGATGCAGATTTAATGTATGTGAAGTTCAAAACCAACAGAACAGCATCAAGGCAGCTGAGCACGGCGTTCCAAGCCCGCGCTTCTTCCAAAGATGGGCCTGGGTTCCCTCAAATCCTTCTGCATCTGTGAAATAAACAGTGGGCATCGCCTTGATTTGGGCAGAATTTCTCCGGAGCCTGCAAGCTGGGACACTTTCCTCTTCCAGTTCATGTGACACATCCTGAATGTTTAAATATGACTACTCAGTTCTGCCAACAAAGCTGAGGAAAATGGTTCGCCTTCCTGGGCTCTGGCACTCGCAGAGGGTTGGGGTACTACAGGTAGTTCCCTAAAAAGCCCTGGCTTCAGGCTTCATGGCTGGTTGCTGGCCACCTTAGGTTTGTTACGTGTTCTACTCATACACATAGATACATGCACATATACATGTCATACGCTGTTGTTCCTTAGTGTGTTCTGTGTGTAAGATATAACACATGCACTTAATTAATTATGGATATTACCCATCATCATATAACATAGAGTGAAAGCAGGGTTTTAAAACTTCTCAAGGTCAACCTCAATTAAACATTTGTCTCTATGCCTTTCCCACGAACCTCTCCTAATGGAATGTTACTTACAATAAGATTCAGTCAGGTGTGGTGGTGCACGCCTGTGATGCGAGCTACTTAGGAGGCTGAGGCAAGAGGAGCGCAATTTTGGGTAACTCAGTGAGATCCTGTCTCAAAATAAAAAGATACAGTGACAGCATGGTGCAGCATGGTGACAGAATGCCCCCAGGGTTGGCACACAGCACCGCAAACAAACAAAGGAAGGGGCTACGCTCTTCACTCTGGACACCTTCTTCCCTCTTGTCTTCTTATGTTGCCTAACACAGACCCAACAGTAAGACCTGACGGGTGTTGAACAGAATGTACAGTGAGGGAGGAGCTGGGGAGATAGCTCAGCGGTCTAGGCACCTGCCTGGAAAATGCAAGAATCCAGGTTCGATGCCCAGGACCACATGCTATGCGGTGTGCTAGTCACTGAAACTGGACATGGTGGCACACACCTGTAATTTCAGCACTGGGGAGGCTGAGACAGGAGGATCGCTCCAAGTCCAAGCTGCATAACAAGACCCTGTACCAAATGAATAAATAAGTGAAAGGTTAAAAAAGATAAAGAAGGAAGTACAGAGAGGGAGTCCATCCCAGACACAAAGCGACAATAGGTGTTAAGACACGCCAACAAGCACACGTACACAAGCACACTCTACACTGGGTCTTCCCTTATCTGTTTATTTTTTTCTTCCTTTCTCTTTTTGAAGTAGAGT
>PVKN010002931.1:0-16210 GCA_004027915.1 Capromys pilorides
CAGCCCAGCCTAAGGGCCTACAGCCCAGGCTAAGGGCCTGCAGCCCAGGCTAAGGGCCTACAGCCCAGCCTAAGGGCCTATAGCCCAGCCTAAGGGCCTACAGTCCAGGCTAAGGGCCTGCAGCCCAGCCTAAGGGCCTACAGCCCAGCCCAAGGGCGGGCAGCCCAGCCTAAGGGCGTGCAGCCCAGCCTAAGGGCCTACAGTCCAGGCTAAGGGCCTACAGCCCAGCCTAAGGGCCTACAGCCCAGCCTAAGGGCCTACAGTCTAGCCTAAGGGCCTACAGCCAAGCCTAAGGGCCTACATCCCAGCCCAAGGGCGGGCAGCCCAGCCTAAGGGCGTGCAGCCCAGCCTAAGGACCTATAGCCCAGCTCAAGGGCGGGCAGCCAGGCTAAGGGCCTACAGCCCAGCCTAAGGGCCTACAGCCCAGCCTAAGGGCCTACAGCCCAGCCTAAGGGCCTACAGCCCAGGCTAAGGGCCTGCAGCCCAGCCCAAGGGCCTGCAGCCTGAACAGAACATGAGAGATGGGAAGAGGAGTGTGGCCGCCGCATCACTTGCTGCTTGTTTACAGCAGCTGCTTTTGCTGCCTCTGCCTGCTATGGGATGGACTCTTTCTCCTCTGCTCTCCCCCTCTGCCATGCCACCCTGCCTTGGAACCAGCCAATCATAGACTGAAATCTCTATAATAACTCTTTTCTCCTTTAACTTTGGAGACATTTAGTCTCAGCAATGAGGAAAGTAAGGTAGATGAAGCTTTTTATTTTTATTTTTTTTTTTTTTTGAGATAGGGTCTCCCTATGCAATTCAAGCTGACCTTGAGCTCCCTTTGTAGTCCAGGCTGGTCTTTTTTTTTTTTTTTAACTTTTATTAATTCCAGGCTGGTCTTGAACTTGTAATGATCCCCTCTGTCCCCTCCTCAGCCTCCTGAGTGCTGGGATTACGGGTGCACAACAGCACACCCAGCAATAGATGCGCTTTACAACAGACCAGATCTTAGCATCGTGACATTTCATTTGGAACCTGATTTTCTCTTTTTCCTCAGTGGTACATAAAAAATAGCTCATGTTAGAAATGACAGTATCATAGACTCAACAAGACGCGATAATGTGGTGTGGTTATGGTACGGAAGGCTGGAAAGATGACAGCAAAATGGCACTGGATTTTCCATAATGATAGAAACGAAAAGGTTGGACATTTTTAGTAGAGCTGAAAGAGGAAACTCATCCAAGAACACTCCTTGTCAGAGAGCAGCGGAGGCAGGGGCCCGGCAGCTACCTCTGCTCTAAGCTGCTCTGTCCACGTAGGCATCAGTGATGGGCTCAGGGTGCCACAGGATCAGAGCTGGCCTGTTCCTCGAGAGTTCAGAGTGCAGGTCAACCCTCCTCCAGCATTAGCCCCTGTGAGATTTGAAGTTCACGGTCAGCGACCATGCGGGAGAGAAGCAAAGACACAGACTTGACACCCCTTGAAATCTTGTCATCCAAATTATACAGGTGCTCTCACCAAGCTATTTTATTTATTTTTCTTCCCAGTCAAGCAGGAGATATTTCCCAGCATCCTCTATTCTTAGGTGGGGCCAAACACTGATGATAAATGAATGAAGACAGAGTGAGACCAGCCACATTGGGACGTGGCCACAAAAACCTAGCACATAAGATCGTCCGATCTCTCTCCCAAACTTCACGACAAGACTCAAGAGTAGAAGAGGGACTGAAAGGCAGACGCAGCCTGGTTCTGGAAACCCTAAAAGTCACCTGGTCAAGAACAACCATGTTGAACTGCTACATAAACGGAAGCACTTCATTAGTGTCCAACCGCTGAAATTTGGGGGGCATCTTGGCAGTTTTCCACCCTAATACCTCTTCAGCTGAGTCTGTGCATAGTTACATAAAATAACTCCCACACGTTATGTCTTAGCTCAAGTGAGTTTCTTTCATTGCAGCTTAAAGAATTCTAATGAAAAGTTGGGAAGATGGAATAGCAGTCGTTTGAAGGGTAAAGAAAAGGGACATAGACAACCATCACTCGGTGTCCCGGGAACACCTAAAAGATTTCTCAGAACAGGAAAATAATTCCAACCGACTAACGAAACTACACAAAAGAACCTTTTCCTTTCCCAAGGGCCTTGAAACTCCTAACCCACTCGCAGAAGCTGGGGTCACACCTGCACTCCTTTCACTGCCCCAAGCAGAATGTGAGGTGGCGACAATCCTTCCTGCCTCTGGGTTCACTTACTAAGACCCTCTCAGGAGCTCCCCCCAATCCTGAGGTAAACCTCGCTTATCCTAAATGACATCTATGTAGTCCTGGAGCTTATTGAGAAATGGCTCCACACACAGCCCCTGGAGTCTACCCCATGACACTGGGGTAATCTCACTCCTCAGTGTGAGGACACACACCTGCCCAGAGCTTTCGAAGAAGAATGTTCAAGAACCACCAAAGGTTCTGTTAACATTTACCAGACTCAAGAGGGGATGATTACAGGAATCAACAGGAAAATGAGGCAGTGAAGGCCTCCTTGGACAGGGGTCAACTGTGCCCAGAACTGCAACTAGTGACAACGGGGTAGGTACCCTACACAGAGCCAGCCAGTGTCTTCATGGAGCCAAATTTGGTGTTTGTCAACAAGCGCGGACATCTGTAACACACTGCACAGCCTTGTGATAAAGCCCTTTTATACTGCACATTGAACTATTTAACTCTGAACAAGAGAATAAAGCTGGGACTGTCAGCCCTTCGTTGACAGCTAGGGAAACAGGCCCCAACAGGCCAGTGATCACAGGACCTAGGGCTTGAGCCAGGACGTAAGCTCTGTCTCCTGAATTCTTGTCTCCTGTTCATTCACTGTAGCTCAACCCATGGAACAGGAGGGCAGAGAAATGGCCTAGGCAGAGAAGAGCTTTCTCCACTCTCACAAGTGATGAACCTGTACTGAAGGCCGGCTCTCCACAGCTCGTGAGCCACATGGACTTCCAAGGAGTTAAAGGACCCGGAACCCAGTGTGGTCTGCAAAGCAAGCTGGACAGACACTCCTACAAGGCAGCAAGCCCCCGGGGACCTTGAAAGGACAGGAATGACACGGAGGCAGAGGATCAGAAGGCCTCAGACTTGTAGGTGATCCTGTCAAAATCGTACAGTTAAGGCTTCCGAGAGCCAGGTTCTCTCAGAGCTCCAAAGATAGGTTCTGGAGCAAGAGGCTGAACTTGTCCTTTTTGGCAAGGAGAGAGACAGGATCAAACACGTAAACCTCGCTGGCCTCAGTCAGCATTCTCTCAGATGACTTTTTTAAGCTACTTGTAAAAAACAAATTGCAAAGATCAAGTGGTCATATACTACCTGAGAAGGGGGAGGCATTAATGTTTTCAGGAAAAAGACAATTTATCCCTGGGAGCTGGTGATCTACAACCTCAGAGGGTGACATGGGTCTTTGAAAAGCAACCTGAGAGGCTGGCATCCCCTGGCCACCATTACACTCCTGGGCCCTGTGTACAAACACAGCATACTTTCACACAGCTCCTCTAGAAAAAATCATTTAAGATTCTGAAGAAGCGTGGCTCGAATGGAAAAGGCCTGGACTTGGAGACCCCTGGCCTCGAGTCCCTGCTTGTCCTCTTAATAGGATCATCTTGAACAAGTCATAGCCTCTTCAAGCATCAGTGTCTGCATCTGTAAAGTGAGGATGAGGACACAGAGGGTGTGGGGTAACATACAATTATGAATATAAAGAGTTGAGTTCAGGCCAGCGAGACAACACAGTGGGCTAAGCGCCGGCTTCAGCAAGTACGAGGACCAGGGTTCGATGCCCAGTCCTGCATGCCGTGCCAACCCCAATCCCAGGGAGCATTGAGCCTGGACCACACTTGGGCATGGTGGGGCACACCTGTAATCCTAACACTGGGGAGGCTAAAAACAGGAGGATTATGAGTCCAAGCTGTGTAGTGAGACCCTGTACCAAATACATAAATGTCTTAGTTACTTTTACTTGTTGCTGCGACAAATACCCGACACTCAAAATGAAGGAAGGAAAGGTTTATTTAGTTCACAGTTGCTGGGGTTTCAGTCCATATTCAGCTGGCCCAAGACTGAGTGGAACAGGGCAGAAGGAATCCAGTTCATGGCGGCAGAACAACCCGGGGAGCAGAGAGTAACAGCCCTTTAAAAAGTCTCTTTGTGCTCAGTCACTCTGACGTGGGCCCATTGTGCCCTAGGGTGGAACCAATCCTACCCCAGGATGGGCCCCTGATCCCGCTCTAGGGAGGAGCCAATCATATCCTAGGCAAGCCCAGGTCATAACCAATTGTAACACATAATCCCAGCGGATCATGACTCATGTCTCAAACTCTAGAAGTCCCCGCCCCATGATTGCATGAGGCTTTGAGGGGACAACTAGACAAAAACCATAACAATACATAAAATAAAAAGCTGAGTTCATTCCTGACCTACTAACTACTCAATAGACGTTAGACCCTAACTGTTCCTTCCACTCCCACTTCAATTTCTTACTATCAGAATCCTGGGGCCAGGGACATAGCTCAGTGGCACAGTGCGTTCCTGGCAAGCACAAAGGTTCTGAGTTTGAATCCTGGTTAAAAAAAGAATCCTAACACTCAGCAATTCTAATTCCTAGTAACTCGTCTGCTCTTGGTCATTCCGGCAGGACTGCATCTGACCCCGCGTCTCAGTCATTTTATTGGCTTCTCTGAAGCATAAACATCTGTGACCTCAAATAGCTCGGGGACCTCGCGTCTCTTTGTTGCCTGTTCCTTCCTCTGAGTTGACTCAAAAATAATTTAGCCACGAGGTCTATCTTTAACTTTATAGTCTTTCCGGCGTGGTGACACACCCCTCCATCCCAGCACTCAGGAGTCTGAGGCAAGAGGACAGCCGCACATTGAAGACCAGCCTGGGCTGGTCTCACTCTTGCCAGTGAGTTCAAGACCAGCTTGAACTACACAGTGAGAGACCTTTTCTCAAAAAAAAAAAAAAAAAAAGAAAAAAAAAAAAAAAAAAAAAAAAAAAAAAAAAAAAAAAAAAAAAAAAAAAAAAAAGCAAAGAAAACAATTACACTATTCCTCCACTATATAAGAAAATCCAAACCTTACAGATATATTGTATACCGGGCTGCAATTACATATCAAATTTAAGTAAATAAGAAGGACCCTGAGTTCACAAAAGCTTTACTAAATTTAATAAGCATGCAGTATATTTATAATAATAGGACAACGACGTTCTTCTGGTCCTCCACGTTACCTCCCTGCTCTTTGGGGCCCCTTCTTCGTAACGTGCCCTTCCCCAAGGCCAGCCGGGCGCCTGCCCTCCCGCACCAGGGCTCTCTGCGGCGCCTACGGTGCTCCGCCCATCTGTGCGACTGTCTGGATGTCTCCTTTCCAGGCAAAAGCAGCACCGGCCGAGCTGCTCAGAAATGGGTCAGCGGAGACCCTGCCTAGTGTTTGATTCGTGAGTGACTTTTCAGAGGTGACATAAACCTGGTGATCTGGTCATACAGGTTTTCATTTCCCAGGTGACACCTCTGCGCCTCAGGTCGCTTAGCCAAGACGCCCTCCACCGCCCCGAGAACACGACGAGGGGTGCAGTCACCCCAATTCCAACAGCACCTACAGAGGGGGGAGCCCAGCTCAGCACCCGCCGCGAGCTCCAGGTGACGCCTGCCTTCCGCCGCCACCCACCCGTCCTGTCCCTTGGATGGGCCACTTCCTCCCTCCGGGCCATGATTTCTGCACCTGCTAACTGGGCTGTGAATAACTCCAGAGTAGCTGGGCATTAAACCTGCCAGCACACACAAGGTGCCCGGCCCAGCACCCACGCGCACGCAGCTGGCGACCCCGCTCCGCGGGGCCGGCTCTCGGGCTCCCAGCCTCTCCCAGCCTCGGCGCCCGTCACGTGCCTCCCCACCCCGCCACCCTCCTCCCCGCCACACAGATCCCACCCACCTGCCACCCCAGCGAGACGCACCTGACGCCACCTCGATCCTTCCGCCCCTCACCAACCACTTTCTACCCCACGGGAAAGGCTTTGGGTCAGGGGTCGCTCAGCAGCACAGCACCTGCCCACCCAGCGCCAGGTCTTGAGTTCGATTCCCGGTACCAAAAGAGGCTCTCTGGTTCTCATGCTGAAAGTTTATATTCCCGTGTGAGCCTTGTTGAGACCTTCGGTAGCGCGCTAGGTGTGAAGACTGCATTGGTGAGAATTCGATGAAAGCACCCTGGGGCCACGGGCCGCCACACCCGGGCCACAGCAGCAAGGCCCGGTCTTGGAGGCAGGGTCCTCCCCTGACAGCTGACTCGCCACTGTCGTGACCTGGGCCTTCCTGGCCCCTGGAACTATAACAAATAATTTTTATTTCCCCGGACCCTGGGGACAGGGGCCACAGGAGAGTTTATCCTTTCCAACTGCTCAGGACTCCTCCGTTAAAGGTCGAGTCTCAGTCACCGCTCCAGGGTCCTGGCACGTGGTGGCACTCAGTAAACATCTCTAAGGTGACGAGGACGGGACTCGGTGCCAGGGGTAAAGTGAAAACCGAAGCAGCTACACAGTTTCAAAATCCATGAAGAAAACTTACACAGCACAATAAAATGGTCTTGATTTCATTTTTTGTTTTTATTTTTTTCATGTAGTTAGTGCAGGGTCTACACGGTCTCACTACACAGATTGGGCTCATTGTGATCCTTCTGTTTCTCAGCCTCCCAAGCACTGGGATAACAGGCGCCCGTGCTCTCAGTGCACCCTGGGCAGGCATGGCCCGCTGGAACGCTTGGCCACCCCCAGCCACCGCGCCTGCCTAAGCAGATGCTTTAATCTGCCGAGCTCTCCGGCCAGCCCTTGATTTCTCTCCCTGATTTGCCTCCTACGTGTCAAATGGCCTTAGGCCTGCCACTTAATCGCAGAGAGAGTCAGTTACTTTCTGTAGTTTTCATCACAGTCAAATGAAGAAACTTCTGTAAAGCAATCAGTAAGTATATATAAAACAGTACTGTACTTGATACCTCCTAAAATAAAAGATATCTATAAAAGTACGGTAAATTTACATAATAAAAGCGACTTATTATCTACACAGCCATTTGACTTAATGCATGTAGAAGCAAACTATGTGGTGAATGCTAAAACTCAGGCATGTAGGGCAGAACGGGCTGAGGAGACAGCTCAGTGCAGTAAGCGCCTGCCTGGAGAGACAAGGACCTGCTTGGGTCCCCAGTACCACACGCCATGCTGGCCCCGGAACCCCAGATGCACTGTGTGGCCCACCGGGACGAGGCACGTCGGTAGGCCAAGCACTGGGGGGAGGCTGAGACAGGAGGATCACTCCAAGGCCAAGCTGCATAGCCAGACCCTGTATCAAAATAAATTTTTTAAATATTTAGGGCAGGTAACAGTCAAAACACAAGGACGGTCCAACCGCAGTCACCACGAATCCCGAATGGTGTCGCTGAATTTGGAATCTTGAGCTATACAGCTGCAGTTCCCAGAATTGAAAACATCGTTTGAAGGAGAGGACCTCAACTGTTACACTGTGGGTCACCCCAGGCAAAGTGTGAGAGTGCATCAATATCCTGTAATTAGGAATACTTAGTGAGTCTTCCTTCGAGCTTCAGTTGCTTTACTTTCGATTTAGTTTGGGGCTTGGGGTTTGGGTTCATCACTCCTGTATGGAGATTTTCCATAAAAAAAGATGAAAAGGAAGTGATTCTCAATTACTATTTCAGACAGAAGTAATTTTTTTTCCATCTCTCTCCAAAGAAATCGAGCTCCCCACCCGGAGCGCAGTTTCTAGGGAGTTCCTTTTGTTGTTACTACTCTCATTTTCCAGGCTAGAAGCATTGTTTCCTACCTCAGCTCTTAGAAAGCAGAATTCTGAGACTTTAAAAGAAAAGCTTATCCGACTTCCTTTGTCTGCCCCAACAATGAAGACTTTGCAAGCTTAATTAAAATGGCTCAGATAAAATCAGAAACGTGTGGGTGGCACAGAGAGAAAAAGAGGAGAGGCAAGTAGCCCAAAGGCTAGGCCTGGCCCAAATAGGTCCAAAATGAAAAGTGACCAGAACCCCTAACTTTCCAGGGGACGATGGGGATGGCATGTAAATAAACACTACGCTGAGATCGCATCCTACATTCTAAATGGAAACTTCCCGTGAGCTCAGACTTCCAATCCTCCTGCCTCAGCCTCCCAGGGTACTGCGATTTCGGGTGTGGCCCACCACTCCCGGCTGGGGGCTAGCTCCTTGTTTTCCCCTTTTCTCACAAAACAGCTACTGTTGTGTACCTCTTCTCTTTAACATAGCCTCGGAGATCTTTCTCCACCATATCTTAGAGACCACGCTAATTCCCATCTGCAGTCTCCTAGCGTGCCCTTGTGTGAGCACGTCGCTCAACTTAAATCACGGTCCCACCGGTGCACACTTAGTTGTCTCCTCCAATCACTTGCTGCGAGTGACAGCCAGAACCGGGCGGTTTGAGCAAGTGAATTCTGCTCCTGCACAGCCAGGAGGCGGTGTGGAGCAACATGAGTGCCTTAGAGTTCATCAGAACCCGCTTTGCCGCAGGTTTTCTAGGTTCTGAGGTGTCCTGACTTATGTGAAAAACCCGACACGCCTTATCAGGAAGTGTTTAGGATTAAAGAAAAAAAAATTAAAGGCACCTACTGGCTAAAGTATGGACAATTTGCAATCCCAGCACTTGGGAGGCTGAGGCAGGAGGATCAGTGCAAGTTTGAGACCAGCCTGGGCTACATAGGTGAGCTCAAGGCCAGCCTGAACTGCATAGAGAGACCCTGTCTCAAAAAAAAAAAAAAAAAAAAAAAAAAAAAAAAAAAAAAAAAAAAAAAAAAAAAAAAAAAAAAAAAAAAAGACTCCATGTAAAAAACAAAACAACAACAAAAAAGAAAACAAAAAATGTTTAAAAACAAAACAGGCAGGGCTGGGGAGATGGCTCAGCAGTCTGAAGCACCTGCTTAGGCAACTGCAGGAACTGGAGTTCGATCCCCAGCACCACATACTGCGCCAACCCCACCCCCAGGGCAGGCTGAGCTGGCCATACATAAATAAGTAAATAAATAAAAAGAAAACACGAATACTGGCACCTGATACCCCCACACACACTTTTAAAAAAAACAGGCAAAAAAAGGAAGCATCTGTAGAAGCAGAACAGTTTGGGTTCCTCAAAACCTACTCAGCCCTACACCTGCATTTTTCTTTTCTTTCTTTTCTCAGCTAGCTAACTTCAAAAAGGTATTTTACTCTGAAAACTGTTTTCTTATTTGCATATAATAAAGAAAACTGAACTAAAAATCTACACCTAGAATTGAGAGAAGAAGATGACATGAACAGTATAGTTCTGAACTGCATCTTTTTTTTTTTTTTTTTTTTTTTTTGGTCTTTTTGAGACAGGGTCTCACTATGCAGGTCAAGCTGGCCTTGAGCTCACTGTGTAGTCCAGGCTGGTCTCCAACGCGCACTGATCCTCCTGCCCTCAGCCTCCCAAGTGCTGGGATTACAGATGTGAGCCACCACGGCCTGCCAGAGCGTCTTTTATAACAGATCCTCAATTAAAGCTGCTGTATTGACCTCCTGGAATGGCGCTCCTGGAAGTCCCTGCTGTGGGCAGAGCTGGGAGGTGATCAGGGAGGGGTGGGACACGGCCCAGGCACTGAAGAGTTTATCTGAAGTCAAAGCAGGGATTGGAACCTGGTCAGGGATGGGGGCCACTGGGGTGGGGTGTGGTCCCCCTCCTTCCCTCCTCTTCTGTCGCTGCTTCCTGCCCCAAACCCTGAGCTTGTCCCATCTCCCTCCCCCTCTTATCGCCCCTACCTTGCTGCCAGCCACCTATGGACTGAAAGCTCTACAAACTGTGAGCCAGAATAAACCTCTCTCCTTACAGTCCTGGGTGTTAGGTATCTCAGCAACAAGAAAGTAATTAAGGGACCAGGGAGGTAGCTCAGTGGAGTAAGTGCTTTCCTGGCAAGCATAAGGTCCTGAGTTCAATCCCTGGTACCACAAAAAAAAAAGTAATTCAGACACGGCTCCACTTGTGTTTCCCTATAGGAACACCCAGCACAGAACCTTGTACAGTTTTTAGCCTATGCACACAAGCACTAGTTGAAGAAGCAAGAGTAAAATTGAAAAGTTGAAGAAGACATAATTCCTTTTTTTTTTTTTAAAGATAGTGTGTTGCTACGTAGTTCAGGCTGACCTTGAATTCACTGTGTAGCCCAGGCTGGCCTTGAACTTACAGGGATCCTCCTGCCTCAGCCTCCCCAGCACTGGAACTGTAGGGGTGACATAATATTTCCTTTAAAAATCTATTAACAAAAGCCAACAGAGTTGAAGGCAATATCAGTATGAACAGCTCACGCAGAGACAGCATCTCCACATCAGGATGGGTCTGTGCGCACCTAAGATGCTATTCCAAGCACAGCCCCTCATCGGACCCCGCAACAACTCCATGGTGTAGGTTACCATTTAAGGCTTGAGAAGATAAGCTGCCTATGTAGCAAAAGAGCACAAAACTCCGCTTGCTTCAGGCGCCCACTGGCTAAACTGAAAATAACGGAGGCCCATGTCCACCCAGTCTCTCCCTGGCACCCCCTCTGCTGGGCTCTGTGAGCTGCTCACACCTGCTCCAGAACCAGAGCCTGCTTTCCCACAGAAAAATGCCAGCAAAACTCGGCCCTCTGCTTGTCTCTCCTGAAATCCAGAATTCAGTTTTTTGTTTCTATTTTCTTCTTTTTTTCCCTAAATTCCCAACGTGGATGTGGAACCGAGATGCAGAGAAACGAGACGAGGTTATTCACGTTCAGTGACATTAACCGTCAAATGTTTCTTCAAAATTTTCCGGGGAAACTCTGGCCACTTGGACGTTTCTGTTCACTTTTCAAACAGCACACCGTGTGCAGCGAGAAGAAGAGAAGAACCCATCTTATTTCTCCCTTCCAGAGCCTCCCAAGTCATTCCCACCGCAGCCTTTAGTACAGCTGCACAAACAGCGCCAGGCCCTCTGCCTCCAGCGCGCCCACACGCTCTGCCCTACATGCTTTTCCTGCCCAAATCCTCTCCCGAAGCCCAGCCCCAGGGGCGATGGCTTTGACAAAGGCAAGTGGGAAAGGCACTGGCAAACACCGCCCGCTAGGAACTGAAATCAGGAAGCAATTAAACGGAAACCCTAGCCGGGCGTGGTTGTGCTCGCCTGTCATCCCAGCACTGGGGAGGCTGAGGCAGGAGGATCACTGAGGGTTTGAGACCAGCCTGGGCTACAAAAGTGAGCTCAAGGCCAGCCTGAACTGCAAACGAGACCCTGCCTATCCCAAAAGAGACAAAAAAAGAAAGAAAAGAAAAAGGCCTCGCCTTTAAAAAAAAAAAAAAAATTAAGATATATATTTGTATGCTTTCTCCTGTCCTTTCCTTTTCACTTGAGAAACAGCTGAGCCAGCTATGTTACTACTTCGAGGAACAGCAAGGTTAGAATGCCAGCTGTTGACATTTTAACTTTCACAGAATGACAAGACCTTGCTTAGAGAGGTTGGATAAGGGAGGCACACTGCCCCATCCGATAGACTGATTAAATACTTGCTGCGACAAAGAAAATCACTTATTTCGCAAGCAGTTTTTCTTTGTTTTTTGTTTTGTTTTGCAGCACCAGGGATTGAACTCATGACCTTGTGTGTGCCAAGCAGGTGCCTGAAGCAGTCTTTTGATGTCTTCCGGTTTTGCTGTGAAAGTCCCAAAACAACATTCACAAATAGCAGCTGATGGTCCCTAACTCTACCCACTAGGCTAAAAGGATGTAATCGTTATCATATCCAGAAAAACTAACGTGGCCAATTATCTGATGTGTAGCTCCCATTCAAATTTCCCCAGCTGTCCCCGAATGTTCCTCCTAAGTCTCTTTAATGTCCCAGATCTAGTGAAGGACTACCCGTTACATCTGCTGTCTTATCTCCTCAGCCTTCTTCGGGGCCCACCAGTCACCCACATGTCCTATTTTGCCCTGTGTCCTTCAAGACACTGGCATTTTAAAGCTATTTGATGGTGTGGTCCACAGTCTGGATTTTTCTGATCGTTTCCTCATGATGAGACGCAAATTAAATTTTCTGGGCAAAAAAAAAATCAACACCAGGGGGCTGGAGAGATAGATTTGTGGCACAAGTGCCTGCCTGGCAAGTGCAAGGTCGTGAGTTCAAACCCCAGTCCCACAAAAACAAACAAATAAATATCAACACTGATTATATGTACTTCCCATTGCATCTGTTGTACCGTGCCACTATAACCTTTTTCCTCATTCTGTCACTATCTGTGCTAAACATGCATCCCCTACAAGCAAAATGTTAAAATGACCCATAAGCAGGTGGTCAAAAGCACCTACTGGGAACATCAAGTAGATGCAGGATAGCGTCAGATACTTAACATTTATTCCTGTGTAATTCTCATAGTTTCACAAGCAGAGGTTCAAGGAGGCCAAGTGCTTTGTCCTAGGACACATGCAGAGATGGAGAAACTCTTGGCTGCCCACGTGCGCTCGGCACAAGGGCGTGCACACGCGCGGCCTTCCTGAGGACATTCCAGCAGCAGCTATGAAACCGTGTGTTGCATGTTGAGTGGGCCTAGCTAGTTTTCAAGGGTTAGATTCTGATGAAGAAAGAAACAAAAATAAATTATCTGTGGTTCTTAGAAAATTCCTTTATATATGGAAATGAGCCACATTTCCAACACAGTCGAGAAAACACAGCAGTGGTTCCCTGAATTATCTTACCACTGTACTGTTTTTGTTTTGGGTTTGGTTTATTTTGTTTGGTTGGTTTTGTTTTTGAAGCAAGGTCTTGCTATGTTGTTTAGGCTGGCTTTGAACTAAGAGGTCCACACTGGCCTTGAACTCGTGGTGATTCTTAGTAGAATTTTTTTTTTTCTTTTTTTCTTTGTTTTCTTTTCTTTTCTTTTTTTTTTCTTTGTGATACCAGGGATTGAACTCAGGACCCTACACTTGCCAGGTAAGCGCTTATTCTACTGAGCTATCTCCCCAGCCCTTAGTGAAATTTTTTCATTATGTTAAATATATATTTCATATGTTAAAAGCCAGAGATTTTGTAAAAATCTTTACTATAGAAATTGTCAATTTTATTTTTACTTGTGTGTGATTTCACTTTCTGTAAAATTCAAAAGCCTGAGTCCTATTGATTTAGGAGAACTCTAGACAATTAGAATGATTTTTTGAGAAATAACTTCAATTGAGGAAGTTAACCCCCAAAAGAAACCAGAACTGAAACATTTCTGAATTTCCCTAAAACTCACCCACGAAACATCTCAAGGTCTGCAGGCCTCGGGGAGGGACTACATTTGCCATCTGTGTTGTTACTAACTGCTTCCCTCCAACATGCTGAGACTTCGGATGGGCCTCAGAGACCTACATAAAGACAGTCAGTCAGCAGGTGTGGCGTCCCTAACTTGTTTAAGGTGCTCTGTGTGTGCCTAGGGCCAAAAGCTGCGTGCAGCTCTGTGGATGTCCCCACTCCCCAGACTGAGGCTCCCATGGTCTTCAGCACTGGGTGTACACCTCCCCATGTCTGGGTGTGCTGGTCCACATTCTTCTCCCTCCTTCTGCAAACTCCTCCAAAGGGAATGCGTCTTTTTGGGTTTTGCTTTTTTTTTTTGGTATTTAGGTAAGGGTCTACAGGGTGTTCTCACTACTAATCGGACTTGATAGACAGAGAGAGTCATCTGTTTTTTAAAGTTTATTCCTAAGGAGAAGATTGGTAACACAGAATGTAGTAATCCGCCTATTTACAGCCTTCCAAGAGCTGGGATTACAGGCCTGCACCACCACACCCAGTCTCAATTGCCGTCTCAGCACATCCTGGGGGGTGGGGCCAGCACGCAGACCGGGATCGAACTCCTGGCCCCTGCTCCTGCTTGCAGGAGCTTTAATCCGCTAAGCCATGTGGCTGGCCTCTACAATGCCAATTTACTCAGTGGTGTATTCCTAACACTGTGCACACAGAGCTTGGGATGAGTATAACTTAGTGGAATAAATATATTTTACGAATGAGGAAACTGAAGCTCAGAAAAAGAATGGGTGTGGCCAAACTTTCCTCCCTCTCTGCTAAAGCTAATAAGTAAGTGGCACTGGTCTCAGCCCTGTCCGAAGCACTCTTCTCCAATGCCACCTAAATGTAAAAATCAAACCACGAGGGCCAGCGAGATAGCTCAGCGGATGAAGCACCTGCTTTGGCAAACCCAGGGACCAGGTCTGATCCCCGGTCCCCCATGCCATGCCGCCCCCGCCCCCAGGGTGCAATGAGCTGGCAGCTGAGTCTGGGCATGGTGGTGCCTGCCTGTCTCTAATTCTGGTGCTGGGGAGGCTGAAACAGAAGGATCACTACAAGTCCAAACTGCATAGTGAGACTCTATACCAAATACATAAAATCAAAAAAAAGAGCAAAACAGGGACCTTAGATGTTTTCAGGGTCTCTAATTCCACATGACCAAAGTCCCCCCTAATTCTGTTGTTGTGTTGAGACAGCCTATTAAGTTTCCCAAGCTGGCTTTGCACCAGTGATCCTCCTGCCTCAGCCTCCCCAGGAGCTGGGAACACAGCATGCACCAGGCTACCTCCCCTGGTGAACAACCTCATCAGTGCTTCTTTTCTCTACAAAAGCCCTCCTGATTACCCAGAAAATCTTGTCATACCCGACTCCATTTTCTCTCTAGCCTCATGTCTAACTAACCAATATATCTTGTCACTCATAATTTTTAAGCTGAGTTGCTCTCCAATCGCTTCCCTTCGCTCCACCCCCCATCACCTGAGATCCAAGAACTCCCCATCATCTGCCACTTACAAAAACACACAGAGGCCCAACCTTCCTCCCACTCTGCTCCACCTACCAGCCAGGGTGACTCTCCAATGTCCTTGCACCACAGGTCTTGTTCAGCTAGTCAACTGAAGCCCTCCCTGGGCTCGCAGGGCTCACTGGTAGCTCTAGCTCGGGAAGCCGCCAGCCTCCTGTTCTTCCAAAGGACCAGCTCACCCTGCGTTCAGGCCTGTGATCCCTCGCCCACCGCTCTTCCCTGCGAGGGGCTGTGAAGGGCTGCGAGGGGCTGCGAGGGGCTGCAAGGGCCTGCGGAGAGGCTGTGAGAGGCTGTGAGGGACCGCGAGGGCCGCAAGGGGCGGCGAGGGGTTGCGAGGGGTTGCGAGGGGCTGCGAGGGGCTGCGAGGGGCTACGAGGGGCTGCGAGGGGCTACGAGGGGCTGCGAGGGACACGCTCCACCCTTCAGCACAGCACAGCCCCTTCTGGAAGAAACACTGATCACACCTGGAGCTGTCTGGAGACTGCTTGCCTCCCCGAGGACAGGGAAGCGTTCCCTCAGTGCATCCACGGTGACTAACCACAAGAGCTGCGGTCCGAATGACAGGTTGGGGCCAGACCACAGGGCATCACAACGTCAGGCCAAGTGGATCGAGGAGCGAGGATCCAGAGCCCTTTGCCAAAGGTAAGCTGAGGCAGACACACACGGGCAAGGCCACGGGAGAGCGGGGGGAGAACCAAACGGAGCGTGAGTTCATTTCTCCTGCATCACACACTAAAGCCTTCAGAAAAAGAAAATTACAAAAGACAGGTGAACGAGCTGTCTCGGCTGATGGCCTCTGCGTCTGCCTGTCCCACTAGCTGCCTTCAAAGGGACAGCAGTGGCATGTCCCATGCAGAAAGAAACAATACCGCTCAGGCAAGAAGTACAATCCCCAGCGCATACTTCCCCCTTTGACAGGAGTATGAAACAAACTTCTTCCTTCCACAAGGAGAAGAAGCAATAGGAAGAGAGGTGTTGTGCACCACAGTACCTTGACAGACAGCCACGCCTGCACTGCACCTCAGCAACCCTCGGGGCTAGCAAGGGAGCGGGCAAAGCACCGCCTTCCCACCCTGGAACAGGGGTGAGGAACCAAAATGCATTAAGCAAGGCAGAAGCGATTTGAAGCATACCTGCTTCATCTAAGGAGAACGTTTCGTGTAAGGCACTTAAGGACCTTGCTAGCCTGCTGGCAGCTCCTCCCAGGAGCCAGGGACCGGAAGGAGCAGGAACGTGGGGTGCGGGGGGATATTTCCCCGCCCTTCTGGTGCTGGGTGCAGATCCTGTCTCCACCAACCCTCACACCAGCCCAGGGTCAGCTCTCTGCTGCTCCTCCTGCCAAGCACAGACACTAAGAAGAAGAG